>BGZK01001526.1:0-136968 GCA_005406025.1 Eumeta japonica | reverse complement strand
ATTACATATTTCGTGAAGAAAAAATAGATATAACTAAACCCCTTTTTTGAATTATGAAACCAAAACTAAATAGAAATTTAATAAAATAGAAATATATATATATATGCACCCTAGCTTTTGCTTGCTCGCCCATGTAGACATAAAACCATGAAAAATTGTTTTTGGATAGGATTTGTATAAAATCTGTTCTTAGTGTCCCATAAAGAGTAACTGCCAAATTTCAAAACAATAGAATCTATAGTTTCAGAGATCTCATTATGAGGCAGTCAGTGGTATTTCGCTTATTTATATATATATATACTAGGTGGATATATATATATATATATGTATATATATATATATATATATATATATATATATATATATATATATATATATATGACAGATCTTTAAAATGGACTTAAAAGTATTAAATGATTTCTCTGAGCTTCACGAAGAATAAAACCATGTATGATATGTTTTACAGATTATCCTGAAAATTTGTCATTGTAAGTTTTTAATAGCTGTTAAAATATTTGTAAGATTTGAAACTATATATAGGACTATAATAGATTCTTTAAGCTCCATCCAATGCTCATTTCAAGTGAAGATATGATTTTTCAATTAAAATAACGTAAGTTTCTTTTTTAACACCAAAATCACCCTTTGCCTTTTATATTTGTCACATGCAACCAAACTCTTCTATGATTTCTCTGAATATTTATGATTTGTAACAAAGCAAGAGCGTCATCATTTTTTATCAGATGACATTTAGTCCCTGAACATTGCTGTTGTGTCATTTAAGTGTATACAAAACATTCCATTTGACTAATGCTTCATGCTACACTGAAATGTAATTCTGTCAAGTTTCTTAAGTGGGCATTGGGCCTTAGAATCAGTTGATGTAAAAAAATTTTTACAACATATTCATGAATAAGCTGATCCCATTAAGTTTTTTATAGTGCTAATTTATTAAAATCAATGCTTCAGGCTTTTTAATATTTTCATAAATTTATTTCTATGCTTTTATTCATATTTGTAGAGTTTTTCTATAAAGGTGGTTTCTAAATCATCCAATAACTTTTCCGTTTCATTTCTAAACCATGTCATTTTAGTTATTTTTTTGTAAATTAATAATTGGAAAATATTTTTTTCAATCATTGCTTTTGGAGAACATTGGTTCAGTGTATTTTTGTCTTTAATTAAGCATCATAAGTTTTTTCTAGTGCTATGAAAATACAGAAAACCTTTTGGCCACTAGCAAAAAATTTTCTATAATGTTTCGCAGAAAAAAAAATTTGGTCCGTTTACACAATTTCTTTTCAAAATCCCGCTTGTACGTTCCAAATATTGTTTTATAACTCTCAATAATGATTTTCGCATACATTTTGTAAATGATGTTGAGGAGGCTTATAGGGCGGTAATTTGTGTAACCCTGCCGTGAGCCTTTCCCTTTATAGAGGTATACAATCACTACTTTTCACCAATCATTAGGTACCCTATGGCTTTTCCAGCATTTGTTAAAGAGCTGGTACTGCAAGTTTACCACTATACCCCCACTGCCTCTCAGCATCTCTGACTAAACTCTATCATATCCAGCAGCTTTTCCAACTTTCATACGTTTTAGTGCTTTCATAATATCATCTATCGCAATCCAAACTTATAATAGGGTGAAAAGAAATGATCTATGGAGAACCCTATCCATGTACAGTGTGAGTAGTGGATTGATGCAGGCACTGCAATTTCTATACAGGGGCTCCAGTGCTTGCGTCATAATAAATGACGCATACACTGGTTAAATTGACATCTGCAGGGGTGTCAGACAGGGATGTGTAGCTTCACTGTGGCTAGTCAACCTATTCATTGATAGCTGTCTGTGTGATTTGAAAGAGTATGAGTGTGGACTAAGGATGGATAAGCTGTGTGTCAAATGCCTCCTATACGCCAATGATCAAGTAATCCTTTGCACTGTCGGCGTGCAAGCTGCAGGAAATGGTAAATAAAATGAATGATTCTGTTAAAAAAAGGGTATGAAAGTAAATATCGGTAAAACTAAGGAGATGGTGTTTGAAAGGGGCAAAAGCATTACTGAATGCTATTACTTATAGAAGGTGAGAAAGTCGAACAAGTGCAAGAGTTTGTATACTTGGGTAGTCTATTTATAAATGATGGTAAACATGACAGAGATATTGTAAAGAGAGTGAATTCGGGAATTAAGTGAATGGGGCCTTGCTTGCTATTATGAATAGTAAAAGTATGGCTATCCATAATGGCATTCTAACCCTTACGCTTATGGATGGTAGTGAATGCTCGGTATGGCAGTAGAAAAATGAAAGTAGGATCAATGTAGTGGAGATACGATCGCTGCATAGTATGTGTGGAGTGTCTCAGAAAGATAGTTGTAGAAACAATGATGTTAAAAACCGATGTGGTTTGAAGAAATATATAGTGATTAGAGTAGAAAGAGGTATGTTGTAGTGGTTTGTCGGTAAAGGATGAATGAAAGTAGACTGACAAAACAAATATATAGAGTGAATGTGTGTGATGGAAAGATTGGCAAGGGTTGCCATAAAAAATCTTATGCAGATCATATTGGTGGCATATTAAAAAAGGTCCAAATTTTAAGGACCCAAAATTACAAACTTGCATGAAAAGGTTGATGGATGTCAGTGAGGCAAGAGTTTGTGATATCTTTTGTGTTCTTGGATCATAAATTGTATTTTTTTTGAATCTAAGTATACTCTGTAGTGTTCTTTACATTAATATATTTTGCTTTTTCCATATGTCTATGATCATAAAACCTGAAAAGTAGTCAGTCGATTTGCTTGAAATTGTGAAACAAAGTTACATTCAAATATTTACATGTACTCTTTATATCTACTAACACTTAACATCGATTTTCTCCACATATTTGTTTTATTGTACTGCTTTTAAAAACTCTTTTATTTAGAAAAAGCTACATATGCATATTTTATTTTGATACTAGCGTTCACTCCAGATTCATAAAAATCAGAACCATGACCAGTAGTAATATTGAAACTGAAAGTGAAATGGGGATCAGAATCGAAAGCTGGGATCAGGACCAAAATTGAGAATACAACCTCGGTGAAAATTGACGTAAGACTGGAATTACAATAGAGACTGATCGGCATTGAAATCTGGAATAGTATTATGACCAGCGGGCCTATCACGACACCCTAGAGAAGGGTCCCTCTACAGATCCGTCCTTGTGCAACATAGTGAATGAAAGAGACAGCCCCATAGAAAAACTCTTGTTTAGGCCATCATGCTAGGCCCGCAGAAATGAAAGCAAGAAAGAGATTGGGATTGACAACAAGATTGATTAACTTAATGAAGGAACACATTCTATGTACATGCAGATGAAGCCACAGGCAGGAAGCTAGTATTATATTAAAGCTGTAGATATGTTTTATTATATGTGATACATATATGTTGAAGTCAGAAAATGTATATTATGTATAAAATTCTCAGAATATTAAAAGAAAACCTACATTGGGGATCCAGAATTTTATTAATGCAGTAACATACAGCATAATATTCTTAGATATTTTATTCTTAGATATTGTACTTTTCAGAAATAAAGTTTACCTAAACTTATTAACCTATAATGTATGATTGATCAATCATTAACTAATTTCTTGCAAAATCTGTTTCAAAATCTATGCGAATTGTTGTATAATTCCAATTAAGTTCTTCATTTTTTAGGGCTAAAACTTCATTCATTTTTTTAAGTGAATAACTGATCATTTTGAAATCTTAATGTTTTTTATTTGTTAATTTTAGTGCTTCCAGTGCTGCCTCTACCAACACCACTGCCGTCAACACTCAACAATAAATCTCAATTATTTTTTCACCCACGTGTTGCAGAAGAAGCAGCTATATTGCTTGCAACTCGAGATGATAATTTAGTTTCACTTTTGTTACAATCTCTTATGCAAACATCTGTTGACCATATGTAAGTAATTTATTATAAGATTGGACATTGACTATTTTTTACGGCTCTCTTTTATTTAAAAAAACTCCTTTTTTACAGAGATTTGAAAGACGATATTAAATCTAGTGCCGTAAGTCCAACTACACTCCAAACTCCAGAACTCTTGAAAGCTATTCAACATGTAAACCCCAATGTTTTTGAGAGACAAAGCAATAGATGGAGTAACCATTTGCATACACCGAAGTATAATGGCATGTCTCCGAATGCACTTTATAATTACTCACCTCACAATGCAATACATTCGAGTCCCTCATCACATGGAACTGCTGTAGCTCCGATTCAAAACCAACAGATGTTGGCTCCACCATGCCAATCTTCACCTCATGTGAATATGGGCTCTCCACCATCACAAGCGAGGCCAGGCACTCTAATCAATACTGCTGCCCATAACAATGTATCTCCTCTTTGGAGTAATGCAAACTCTTCAAATGCATATATGAGCCCATTACAGAACGCATCAGAGAATAATAGACTTGGTATGATGGCAGAACAAAAACCTATGTATCCAAATGCACAAAATGGAGGGTTTTATAATAGTTTACCAGTAGAAAACCGAGGCTATGATCCGTCAATGCTTCAAGAAAAAGATCCTTTAGGAATGTCTCCAGAAAACTCCGCTTTGCAACAGAAACCTATGGAACAAGGTATTACAATACGTACATAAAATTTTAAAGATTAACAAAAGTAATTTAAAATAAAAATATGCCTTACGAGTAAATTCTTGGATTACTTTATACAGGATCAACAAACTGTATTGAAGAAACATATTACTTTAAAAATTAATGAAATTTAAGGAAATAAAAAATAAAATAATCGGTCATAATTTAAATGACTTCGCATCTAGTTCTCAAAGTAATTTCGTAAAACAGCTTTAAAATATAATTTTTTCAGCTGGTAATGTGGTAACAGGACAATCTCCGGCCCAAGCGAGTGTTGCTCCATCGCCACTGCGCCAGGAGCCGCAAGTGCCTCAGCCCTCGATGGGCGCGCCTTATGCCACACCCCAGCACCTCCCTAATGCCATACATCAAGAAAACAAATCAGACCTCACGAAAGATACAAATATAACAGACAATCGGTATCCAGTTGTGAGAATTGGTCGTCTATCTGTAAGTTGATCTATATTCACCTTTTTTATTAAATTGATATATAAAAAGTGTAGTCTTTTTGTAGCCATATTTAGTTATCAAAATATTGAAAAGGATGAAAAAAAGTTGATTCTAAGATATATTCTTATATATCTTATATTTATAAGAATATATAAATATAAGATATATTTATATATTCTTTCGAATCCTATTCATGTATGTAGGAGCCTTAACTTAAAAAATATTTCATTTTTTAAACATAAATTGTGATTTTGTTCAATATACATATTAAAACCCTAGTAACATGGTCTTAGTAAAGTGCACACTTAAGTATAATAGAAGAATAAGTTGATAAGACTGAAGTATATAGTTTCATAAGAAATAAGAGATATAGTACAAAAATTGTTGTACTATTTTTATTCTAACCATTTTAATCACTGTCATTCAATATGTTTAAAAAATAGGAAAATTGGACACTAGTTAGTCTGAAAAAAAAATTGGTTCTCTCTAAAGTCCG
Source organism: Eumeta japonica (assembly GCA_005406025.1). NCBI lineage: Eukaryota > Metazoa > Arthropoda > Insecta > Lepidoptera > Psychidae > Eumeta > Eumeta japonica. Next base: position 131,369 of record BGZK01001526.1, on the reverse strand, counting down.
TTTACAAGCGATAATTTTACATAATAACGTCATAGGAAAACATTGATTAAAAATTGCATACTTTTATGAATTGAATTGAATTATTATCACTTGCCGCAATTGTTGTTGTAATAAACAATGGAAACCACATTAATTTTTCACTTCACTTTATAAATAGTTGACAAAACAGTTCACGTGTAGGTTGAGTGCGGCCGCTGTCTCTCTTCTTCTCAAACGCATCGGCCAATGGAGTAGAAGAGAGATCGCTCGTTCCGCGTTCTCGAACGCTCGGCTCAAGCGGAACGCGACAATTAGTCATGCTTTTTCGTGCGTGCAGCCAGCGTTCATCAATTTATAAGATGTTATCACGTCAATAAATATATTGCCCTAGGGATATATGAAACTTGTTTATAAAATAAGAATAACACTACTGATCTATAAAATATATGTTCCCGTTTTTATTTAAATATATAAATTTGTTTATTACTGTTAGCTGGCAAAAGTTTTAAAAATGGTAAATAATTAATTATAGAACTCTTGGCTCTACAATAGCATTGAGATTGTAACATAATTATTCTTTTAATAACAATAAACTACAATGTTTAAGCAATGCGTTGTTTGCAGTCTATGATCTGGGTAGTAAGTGCAACTTTCATTCATTACTTCAGAATGTGGATGCTGCAAAAATGAATATATTTTACAGTTTAATTTTTGAATTGTTTATTATAGGAGGGACTTCTAAAAAAACATGAACTCTCATCTGATGAGAGACCTAGAAAAAAAAGCACATTAGAATCTGATTCAGATGATAATCTACCATTGAAACCAAAAATGGTTCAAACTCCACAACCTGTAGACAAAGAAAGAGAAGCTATTGATATAGCAAGAGAAAAGAATTGGCAAGCTGTGAAACGGAAACATGAAGATGCAGCCAGAAAAGAAGAAGCTGAAATGGCTATTGGTAACTTGGTTTCATTTTCCACAATTTAATTAATGGAATTAATTTGAATAAAATCTTTCTTCTATTTCCCACAAATATCATTCATATTTCAGTTAAACCTAAGTTAAGGAAAGTAGAGAGAAGATTAGTACCTGTAATAGAAATGCTATCCGTGGATGAGCTTATGGAAACAAACACGTACCAGAAATTTAACAAATTAATTGATGCAGTGTTTGATGCTATTGATGATGACATTCTCATTACTGATGAAATGGGTAAGTTATCTCTGCATAGAGTATTTTGTCTGATCTATCCTTCAAATTGATATAATCTATTTACTGCAAATAATGCCTAATAATAGTCAATATTGCAATTATAGAGAATATTATTTTATAACATGAATATGCTGCAATATGTATGTTGAAATTAAATCATTTTTTTGTTTTTGTATGTGAATTTTATGATATAAAGACTAAATCAATCCATTGATCCTGAGTAACATTCAAACTAAAAAGCATTGAATACTACCGATGAAAGCTTTATCAATCTTGCATGTGTTCTCTTTAACCAAAACTAATTCTTAAGAATTTCCTGTATTAAAAAAACTCATGATGATACACATATTATATGAAAATAAAATAAATTAATAGAAATTGTGTAAAATACATTAACTATAAACATTGTTAATTTTGAAATAACTTTCCCAATGTCACTATGGTTTGTTTATCCACTTACGCAGTGTCTGTACATTTCATGATTGATTAACTTAAATTATTTATTACATCTCATTTCATTACAGTTCATACTATTGTGAGATTTTGCATAATGTAGTAAGTACAATAATAACAAAAGCTAGGTTAAACATGGAAAAAAACTTATGTTGCTAATTGACTAGGCACATTATGTGAAACAAATTGCTAACACAAAATATGTTAGTAACAGAAGATCGTCAATGAATTGAAATTGAATTTAGCATTAATGATTCCATTTTCAACATAAACAATAATATATAGTTCTGTCTATTTAATGCAAGATAAGAAGAGAACCATAGTGTAATTTAATTTTGATACAATCCTATCTATTGATTTCCGCAAGTAACAATAATATATTTGATGAGAAGGAGAAAAATGAAACTCTTAAAGAAAATTACTGCATTTTTAAGTTTTTTTTTTTAATTTTTACACTGGAACCCTAAATAAGTAGGGGATTAAAAATAGCTTGTATTCGGTTTTGAATAGCCCTCTATCTACCAGTGCTACCGGTACAGTGGAAAAATTTTCAGCCATTTCAGAACTGAAACCTGACAGAGAGACACATTTTTTGTAATGCTTGTTTGGAGTTTGATAAGGTATTAATACCAATACGAGTTTATAAAAAGGTCTTTTATTTCAAAATCACAGACAGACACTTCAATTTTATTTATTTGTGGGGATACTTTATAGTTCTTCATTTTATATTCTGTTTATTCATTTTTTCTGTAAATCATCAATATCAGTATTTTTTATTATGCGGTGTGTAATAAAGTTTATAATGTGACCGGTTTTCTTTATAAGAACAATTACTCCACAGAAGCAACTGACATCCCTGAAGAATTATTACTGCAGAGGTATCAATTGCAAGAATTATGTGCCGAAGCAGCTAAACTAAAGAATCTTGGTGCTATGGAAGCGATCCCGTCGGATCGATTAGTTCGGTTGTTAAGCATTTTAGAAAAGAATATTAGGGCAGCAGAAAAAATGTCTCTTGTTGGTGATCCAGTAAGTTTTTAATTCATTCAATTTTGATAAATGTTAATACCTGGTTTTAATAACACTATTATATTTCAAATTATATTAAATTAAAAATTAAACTTTTTATTCTTAATATTCAATAAATTATCTTGATTAATTTAATTAATGAAAACATTAAAATGATATTACTTTCATATTATGCAATATCTATAATTATAATGTAGTTTCTTTGTTATATTTGGCCTATAAAATTTTTAAGAAGCCATGTGTGAAAATTTTCCTTATTTACCATGACAGCAAAAAAAACTCCCAAGATTTGTTTCTTAGAAATATAATCGAAGACCCTATTAAAATCAATATGGGTATGGAACACCAAGGAATATCTCGATATTATTGTGCATATTTTTGAAGAAATGTGCAAAATATTGAATGATATTAAGTTTTTGTAATTATAACAATTACTGCATTCAGTAAATACTCTGATGTTTATAAATAAAAGTTACACCTAAGTGATCTTAACAAGACAGGTAGTTAGTCTTTGTAAACACTACATAATGGCTCTGCAGATTTATTCAATTTTATTTGTTTTATTCATTATATATATTTAAAATTGATTGTTTTAATACTTTAAAAAAGTTCTCAGTAAAATGGTTACAAATCAACTATTACATTGAAAGCCTCTTCAACACTTCCTTTTGAACTCACTTTTAATACTAATTTGCATTCTATGTCTTTATAAATGGGTTTTAACCTGAATAACTGTTAAAAGGAGGACGTGGAATACAAACTATGTTTTTAAAGTGACTTTTTATTATTCAATTTTTTTTATTCCTATGTAATTAATATTTGCAATTGAATGTTTTGTGTGTAATTGGAAATAGATAAATTTAATGGCTTTTAGTTTTAGCATTAATATTGAATTTTTTTTTAATAATACTGATTCTGTTTTATTTCCGGTTTTAACTACATTTACATGAAGATATAGATCATTTCACTGATAAGAAAGTGAAGTGCAATTATCTAATTGTGAAAATTATAATAATGGAATTCTTTTAAAAGCACTTTCCAAACAAAGAAGCAATCATTGAGAATTTTAATTATATACAGTTGAATTAAGGACCTCCACTTTTATGTACTTATCATGAAGTCTATAACACGAAGGACCATTTACTCACAGTAAAGATACAATAACATTTTATGTAAACATACTTTGGAAAAATATTCATAGTTTATTAAGATTTATATATCAATTTGTTATGTGTGATAACTCCATTGAATAGGGTGGTAAATGATATTAAATATTGTAGCATACTAGTTATATATAATGCCTTTACAACTAATGATTCTGATGTAAAAGAAAACCATCAGGTGAGTGAATATTCATTATATAATATGCCGTTTTGTAGGAAGACAGTGAAGAAATGCGGCAGATATGGCTGGAATCTGCACAAGAGCGCGTGATGTGCGCATCTGATGCATGCCTGACAGCACTCTACATCATGACCTCTCCCAACATGCCCAAGCGAGTTTTTCTTGAAGATGTGATTGATAGAATAGTCATGTTCATCAAATTTCAACTGAACAACACTATTTATTGTGTCTATGATCCAGTGTATAGTATCCAGTTGACATCCAAAAAGAAAGGTATGCATTATATTTTATGGCACATAATTTTTTTTTCTTTTTATATTACTTAATAAGGTATCAAATAGGGATAATTCAACAAAATATTAGGATGTGTTTGTTGGTGTGACCTTTCTGATTATTCTTTGAGTTTCTTGCCCATTCTTCTCAAGGTGAATTAGCATTTACAACAGATGGTAATGTCAAAAAAATTCGTTAATGATGTCATTCAAATGTAATTTAATTACCTATGAAATAAAAATAATTTGATTTGTCCTCACCCTTTTACATTAAACACCACATTTGTCACATGTACATATATATAAGTGATTACTTCAACTTTAATAAATAATCTATTTTCCTGCAGATATTGTATTGCAATCTTTATCTTATTGACAAATTCACAGTCACTGTGTGATGTTAAAACTAAGCTTAGAGTTTATGTGCAAAATGAAGTGGTAATCCAAAAGATCCATAGAACTGCAATAACCGATAAGTAGCTGATCATAAATCAGTAACTTGAAGTGACTATAGATAGCTCATAGAACCGATAACCACCGGAGGAAAGGAAATCTCAAATAGCAATCGAAACTATATGTTGCAACATGAGAAGACCCATATTAGATTTTTAAACAAACAAGTAAATAAAAAACAGGATAGACAAATAAAGAGTGAAATTGTAAAAAACATACGTATGTTTAATTCATGTTAGATATTAAGTTGTAATTTATATATCAAAATGTATATGGTGGTAACTATGTTCCGTGACTTTGAACTATTTTTAAGTTTATTTATATTATTTAGAGCACCATAAATCTTAGGAAAAATTTCTAGTTTTTGGGTCAGAAGGTCGACCTGATTCCGTCGACTTGTGTAATCTACACTTTTTTAAAATAGTTTTTATTTTTATAAATCAATATTGCAAATATTCATGTAGAACAATGTCATTTCATAAGTATACAACTGTGTTATAAAATCTGCAGTTGACGGACGCAAGCGGCGAGGTGGCGGTGCGGCTAGCGTCGGCAGGCGGCACGTCGGCGGCTCGGGGCGTGCTGCGCGTGAACTCTATGCGCACGCGCACGAATGTGTAACATTACTTTCGGAACTATTGGGCGCGCACCAACTGACTGACACGACCGTGCTGCACGCTTCCACTGTAGGCGTCTCGCCCTTCTTTGTTGAGAACGTCAGTGAACTTCAACTTTCTGCCCTTAAGCTGGTTACTACGGTATGTAATATAATCTTGTCATTATAAAAATAGAAGTATGATGAAAACGTTAAAAGTAAACCATAAGTTTGTAGTTGTTTTATATCTTAAGTATTTCATTATTTCAGCATAGTTTCTATATCATCTAATTATTATTAATGCAGCATAATTGTTTTATGTTTCTGAGTTGTGTATTATAAAAGGACATTTTAAATGGGCAGGTAGGAATATAGCTTCTATTACAAGATAATATGTTGCTAAAAAAATACCAGTAAAGTTAAAAGTAATTTGTTAACTACTTCATTAAAATTTTCTTGTAATCCTATTATGTTAGGAAATTGTTTTAAAATATCGAAGCTAATGTAACCACATTCAGACACTCATTTGCCACTGACATTACTAGTCTACACCTGTGCATGTGTATATATATTTTTTTTATTTAATTCAATTATATTTGATGTTTAGTGCAAATGAATTTTCCCAAAAAATAAAATATTTCTAGTCATTAATAGAAATTTGTCAATATTGTTGTTGTATTGCATAATATTGTCAATATTGATATTGGACAGTCTAAAATCAATATTACTACTATTGTTGGTGGAGTAATAATAGTAGTAATATTGATTTATTGATCATACAATAGCATAAATTTGGAAATAAATTGTCATCAAATTTAGTTATTTATTTATTCTCAACATTACATACTCTAAATTATACCATCTATAGTAAACTATTTAAGGGTTTGGACGTTAGTGCTCTAATCTTGTTGGGAGCATATTTAGGGCTGACAGCTCAATGCATTCTACTAGGCCTGCTTCTCGTTCTGTGCCTGGGGTTTACTTATATTAAAACTCATTTAATAGCTTGTATAACAAACTTGATAAAAGCTTCATAAGAGTATATTTAAACTTGTAATAGGTATAAATAATTTGGTTTGACTCCAATGTAATATATTAAGATAAATGAAAACATAATTCATATAATTATATAATACAGACTTGTTTTGGATGGGTAATTTTATTTTTCGGTATTAGACAGTAATATAGATAACAATTTTAAGCTTGTAATATCTGATATAGTTTAGGGACCATTGTGATTATACAAACTGATAAAGTTAGTAAAAACTGCATTTGCGAAAATAATAATAGAGAAATTTAATTACTAAATAATATGATTTCCTGAGTAAGGATAGCTTATAAAACAGTTTCTTTTAAACATATACTTTATATATTTGATTTAATTTATAGATATTCACAAAATACGAACAACACCGGCGGCTATTGCTCGAGGATATCTTGGCGTCGATCGCCCGCATTCCTAGCTCAAAACACAACTTGCGCTCCTTTCGACTGAGCTCGGATGAACACATACAGATGCTCACAGCGCTCGTTCTGCAGCTTGTTCAGTGTGTGGTACAATTGCCCGAATCGCTTTGTGTCACCCAAGACAAGAAGGTGTCTGAAGAATACAATGATGCCAATAAAAAAGTGAGAGAACAATTACTAATATTTTTTTGTGTTCAATGTCAAAGTATGTTAATGAATAGAGTTTGAGACAACTTGTAATGTAATTTGTACATTTAAAATACAAAGTGATTTCTATATGTGGCTTGTCATAAAAAATATTTGTAATAAGTAGTAGACTTTGATTTCAGGTTCTGCAGTGTTGAAATTTTTGTTATTGTATGCAGATTATATGTTTAGCAAAATGCTTTAAGAATTTACATGAGACTCTGCTTAGTGACAGATTTTTTTCGTTATAAATTAATTGTTTACATTTATTTAGCTATTTCACAACAAATAAAAAACTTTTATTGAATACCCAAATGATCTGATCGCAATTTTTGAAACATATTTTAGCAAGATTAAAAAAAAAATTAACTAAGATATTTATGATATATTACAAATATACATTAATCATGAAAAGCATTAAAAACATTTATAAGTCAAACTATACATGTTGTTTACATCCATGTGAATTTGTCCTTACAGGTAGACAAAGATTTGATGATAATAACGAAGTATGAAGCGGCTATCAGTGTAGGCGGTACATTTCTCACGTCGTTCCTTAACAAATGCCGCAGCCGCACGGAAGAAGTGGACTTTCGGCCCCTGTTCGAGAACTTCGTGCACGATCTGCTCACCACAGTGAACAAACCCGAATGGCCTGCTACGGAACTGCTGCTTAGCCTCCTTGGCACTATGTTGGTTAGTTACATTTCTTATCTAATAGTTATTATTTATAAATTACATCATCTTAGAATAGTAAACTAAAATTTATAATGATGTCAAAAGTTAACTAAAAGCATTATATTTATGTTTGGCATTTTCAGTGTGTATAGAAATCATAAAATATTATTTAAATACATTGCACTCCCACATTTTGTTCATTGATTAATGCATTTTAATGTGCTAATTTTCCACTCCTTTTTTTAACACCTACTTTTAATCTTTATAGATAATTAAAAAAAAGGTTGCCATAATCTTCTCAACTATAAGAAACCTTCAATATCTTAGGGTGAGCTGCTCCTCTAATGGAGGAAGAGCATTGACTATTGCTGGCTTTCAGGGTTATAATGATGAACCCAGATTTCATTTTCATTGATAATTTTTCGGCTCTCTTGACTATTGTTTTGACCATCACTCGACTGTCTTCCAATATATTTCTTTCCCCTTTTTTTTTATAATTTCCTGTGAAGAGGTTTCCAGAGGGCGGCCGACATGAAGGTTATCTTCGATTCTCTATCTTCCATGTTTAAATTTACTCTACCACTTTTGAGGAGTGGATAAAGAAATAATAAATTTCCATAATATCTATTTTCTATTTAATGCATTATTGGCTTTGTGTGGTTATTAAAAGTTTAATAATAGCGCGATCTAATTTCACCAATAACATAAAATTGCTCATCTCAATAGCATTTACGTTCAAAATTCTCACAAAAACATCTTTTTGTTCTGTGATAGCCTATATGCAAGTGTTGAAAAGTATAACAAAAAGAGGTTGAAACATATTTTTACAGAGATTCATTGAATGTCTCTCATAGCAGATACTAACCATGATTTTGTTAATTATGAAAGAAATGTAAAAGAAAGATCTTATTTAATATGACCCTGAAATAAAAATTACAAAACGAAATATATTTTTAGGGTATATAACCTATGGTGTATGTAAATCCATTCCAAATTAATAATTGAGACAAATATATTAAAAAAATTGCTAATTAATAGTAGTAGGACATAAGTTCATGTCTATCTTTTAGAAATGTAGGCAGATATCTCACATACATAATCACTTGGCATAATTTTTACATTTTTAGGTCATTCACACAGACTTACATATACTGCATAGACATCATATTTTACATCAACCTGCTCTTATGTTTCTTCTTTCATTGATTTTTTATTATTATAGATAAATGAAAGAATCAAGTCTGTATTGTTGATAGCATTTACCATGAAACTAGGCCCCTTATTTATTGTATTAAGTCTTTTTAATATTTTCATTACCTTTCTCATTGTTCATAAACAAATAACCTAGATAAATAAACCCTTCCACTTATTTTACTCTCTTACCTCCTATCAAAAGCTTGTGTTTAGTCATGTATTTGCTTATTTATGTTAATATGACCTTGGTTTTATTTACATTTATTATTTCTGATAGATTGCTTCCTTTTTGGTTGCCATCTCCTATAATTCACACTAACACTGCAAGAATTAATTTGACATAGATGCACATTTGAAAGTCGGGTTGAGCATTTGACAGATAGCTCACTTGTTCTCAGTCCACATTCATATTCATTCAAATTGCATAGACAGCAGTCCTGAAACTGGTTACACTGTCATGATGAAAATATTATTATACCTTACATCCCTCTCCCGATTTAAATTAATCAGTGTATATGCAATTCACTCTAATACAGATGCTAAAGTTATTATAGAATCAATTCTATCTATGTAAATTATCTTTTTTAATAGATTTAATCACTTGATTCTAAATTCAAATTGTTAAATCTGTACATAGGTGAAGTACATGTCAGATAAATCAATGGAGATGTCGGTGCGAGTGGCGTCCCTGGAGTATCTAGGGCTAGTGGCGGCGCGGCTACGGCGCGACACCGTTCATTCGCGCGCCAAACTGTCCACCATGGATGCCGTGATGCGTGATATTCGCGCCGAAGAGGAGAAGGATGGCGGCCTTACACAGGTCTGTTTAGTGTATTAAGGTTTAAATGTTATTAAAGCACAGATGCATTGTCTGTGTACAGTATTTATGATCAATGATTGGAAGGAGGATCCTTCATTGTTTTACTTCTTGGTTGAAATGTATAGTCATACAAGTTTGCATAAATCTAACATTATGAAGTATTTATAAATTTTATTAAATCACAAGACATTTATTTTAGAGTAACCTTACATATGAAAATTGAAGTATATTTATTTTGAATGGTGTAATCAAATTTTCTGTAGAATCTTTATTTTATTTATATATGTTAGGGTAACTAAAGTTTTATTTAAACATTAATGAATCTTACGTTTAAAAAAAAAACTTTTGTCAACCTCTTATAATTTTTGTTTTAACCTAGATTTTTCAGAATTTCACAATGATGTTTTTAAAAATTGCTCTGATTGCAGAGCATTATTATTAAATAGTAGCATAGTAGATTTTGTACTGTTATGAGATCTATTCAAAAATTAACATTAGATATATTTAAGTCTTTAACATTCATATCAAAAATAGCTATGTAAATGAATTATGATAACAATTATTAAATTAAAATATTCATATTGATTAATCTATGGCTTTAAATAATCTGAAAGTTCAAGAAACTTGTTTTTTTTAAATCTCTTAGAGTTTAAAAATCTTTTATTAATAGTCATTTGTCTATTAATTAGTAAATTATTTAATTGTAAATCATATTCTTTTCTAGAGCATAACCACTGGATTAGACGAAGATGAAGAAAGAACTGAATTTCTACAGAGGGTACTTCTAGATTATCTGGCTGTAAATGGCCAGAAAGATCCCGCGTGGAATTATGCACGACACTTCTATATAACTCAGTGGTTTCGCGACATGATCATCCAGCCCAAGAGTCCTTCCCCTACGAAAAAGTCTAAAAATAAGTCAAAGAAACGTCACAAAGACGAATCAAGCGAAGAGGAGTCCGAGCCAGAGGATGATGAAAATGGTGTAGTAAAAAACTCGGAGAGAAAACATAACAGTTCCGTAGTCTCGGTAGAGAAATTCAAGACCATTGAGAGGAGAAAAACATTCTTTTTGGAGAAAATCTGTCCTTTTAGATATCAAGGTGGGGCACAAGTGCAAGTCATGCAGTCATACATCGACTATAGCGGCGCCGAACTTATATCTCAGTACTTAGCATCGAAGAGATCGTTTTCACAAAGTTTCGATAGATACTTGAGAAAGATCCTCATCATACTAAGTGAAAATACGATAGCGATACGCACGAAAGCGATGAAATGTCTCGCGATGATCGTGGAGGCGGACCCGGCGGTGCTGGCGCGCTCCGACATGCAGATCGGCGTGAATCGCTCGTTTCTGGACCAGTCGACGGCGGTGCGCGAGGCGGCCGTCGACCTCGTCGGCAAGTTCGTGCTTAGCCGGCCCGACCTAATTGACAAGTATTACTCTATGCTGTCCAACAGAATATTGGACACTGGAGTTTCGGTGCGAAAAAGAGTAATAAAGATCCTAAAAGACATTTGTATTGAATGCCCCGAATTCCCAAAAATACCAGAGATCTGTGTGAAGATGATAAGGAGGGTGAATGATGAGGAGGGTATCAGGAAACTGGTTATGGAAGTGTTTCAAAACATGTGGTTTACGCCGTGCACGAGCGGCGGAAAGCCCGGACCTGGACCGCCCGACCCTTCCGATCCGCTGGTCCGTAAAGTACTGAACATCACCGACGTAGTCTTGTCTTCCCGGGATATGGGTCTGGATTGGTTTCAACAACTCCTGCACAGCTTATTCAAACCCAAAGAAGACAAGGACGATTCCACTAAAATTGTTCATACCCCTCCGAAATCCTTACTTTTGTCATGTCAGCAAATAGTAGATTGCCTTATTGAAAATTTAATTCAGTTAGAAGAAACTAACACAGATGGGGCTGGTTCCTCGCAAAGGATACTTGCATGTTTGTCTACGTTGCATTTATTTGCCAAAATCAGACCGCAGTTACTAGTTAACCATGCTTTAACATTACAACCTTATTTAAGCTTGAAATGCCAGAGTGCCTATGAACAGCAAATTATTTCTACTGTGGCTTGCACATTAGAATTGGTGGTGCCTCTAATGGAGCACCCGAGTGAAGTGTTTTTAGCGCAACTGGAAGAAGATGCTGTGAAGTTAATTTTGCAACACGGGCAGCTCGTTATCGGCTCTTGTATAGCTTGTTTAGCGGCCATCGTCAATAACGTCACTCACAATTACAAGCTTATTAGAGACGTTTTTCAAAAGTATCTCGGTATATTAATTCAGTGGAAACGAAGTTGGCAAGTTAATCCTGATCTCACTCGTAATGTACATAAAAGGCCTCAATTCCGTCGTGCGCTATTCATTGTTGGACTTCTACTTAGACATTTCGATTTCATGGACCCCAGTGTAATTGATAATTTACCGAACGATATCAAGGAACAAGTGTTTAACACTCTAATGTTCTTCATCAACCTAGAAGAAGAAGATTTTGTGTCACACACGTTAAAAGCTCTTGGTTCAGTATGTGTACGCCATTATGAGTTTATGCTACGAGACGAACTTAAATTGTTCTACCATCAAGTGTTAACTTCAGACTTGGCTCCCATCGAAATGAAAGTTGACGTATTGAGGAACATTGAGATGTATCTTCAAGAAGAAGAGCAGCGGATGATACGACAGGACAAAGAATGGTCTAAGAGATCAAAGCAAGAAAACCTGAAAGAAATGGGTGATGTGTCCTCTGGTATGGCATCGACTGTGATTCAACTTTATCTCAAAGAGATCTTGGGATCATTCCTACATCCCAGTAATGTGGTGCGATCCAGTGCCATGAAGGTTGTGCAACTAGTGCTAGCGCAGGGTCTCGTGCATCCAGTACAAGTATGTATATGCATAGTTTAGAATGAAAATATGAAAGTTTTCCTGAACGAATTGCAGGAAAACTTTTTTACAGTTCTGTAAAATTTTATAAATTTGTATTACTTCACTTTAAATAAGTATACTGTCTTGAAGAATTCTTCATGAATTTAAAAAAACCATAACTTATGTTAATATGTAAAAAATATAATTTGTTCCATGTTTAAAGGTGTTATTATTTTATAATCACTCAAATTAGATTTTAAAAAAGTGCAAATACTTGGCTCAAAGAAACAATTGACATGTCCACTTCTAATTATTGAATAGAAAACAGAAATATTTGTTTACTGTTATTTTTTTATTATTATTGGGATCAACATTAGGAGTTTTTATAATTTTATGAAATGATCAATGAACAATAAGCTGCCATAAGATCAGAATTTATCAATATTATTACAATAAACTTGTAATCGTTTAGATAAATATAACATTCAGGAAATTATTTTAAAATTTCCCAAAAAAAATGAACAAATCTATGCTATTAATGATAAAATAAAAAGCGTAGAAAGTTTCTTCTTACTTCACTTTCAGTTAAATCTAGGTGGGGTTTGTGTATTATAAATTGCTATCTCTCTGAATACACACATTTTTGATATTCAAGCAATGGGGGAATTCGGTGCAGGCCTACATTAAGTTAAGAAAAAATACTTCCATGAAATGTGTGTTCTATAGAAATTTACATTAAAATATATATACTTTTAACAATTAATTATGCATTAAATATTTCTTAATCTGTATCAAAAAGTATTTTTGATACAAATATTTAAATTATTTTTTATTTATTTCAAAAAATACTCCATATATATCTCAAAAAACATTTGTTATTCATTTCACAAGGATTCCTGTCTAACTTAAATTATCATCTTCAGATTGTTCCATACTTGATATCGATGAGTACTGATACAGAAGTGACAGTGTCACATGCGGCAGATAAAAACTTACAAGAGATCGACAAAAAATATCCAGGCTTCATACATATGAAAGCACAACTCGGCATCAAGCTCTCGTATCAGCTGCAAAAGATTTTGCAAACCGAAAATAAAAGTGGTATTATTAGAGGATTTAGGTATGTGTATTTTTTATAAACCAGCTGTTTTTACGAAATTCATTATAATGTGTATAGTATTTCAAAATACAATAAATTTGAATAAACCAGGGTGATGCTAGTATCTTTGTAAATGTATTTTTTTATACAAACTTTGACAATAATTAGTTAATGCGGTAGAAAATTGGGCATTTACTATTTTAAAAGTTTTAAAATAATAATGGTAACATAAATAAAATTAAAGAATAGAGTATAAAATAATGAATCTCTTACATTTGTTACATTCATTACGTTCATTACATGTATATCTCCTAGTAGGCTAAAAAAATGTTCACCAACACAATATAAACCAATTTTGTTTATTTAATTCACTTCAGTTGTTCTCAAAAATCCAGACCAGAAAATTTTTAAAAACTGCAATTAGTACTTATAAAGTATGATACTTTTTATTTAGGGACCATATAGCAATTACTTACAGTTTACAAGTAAATGAATTTAAATTTCAATACAAACTACCCACCCTAGTTGATTCAGAGTTTAAAATTGTGTATTTATAAATCTTTCTAATTCCTGTCCTTAAGTGCATCTTATAGCTTAAAACTACAAATGAAACCTGACCCAAAATCTGGGGTTTCATTTGTAGTATTTTTATTGTAATTTATGATTTTAAATTTAAGTTATGATTGTATTCTAAAAGTAGTCACAAGTAATATAGATACAGTAAGTAATTTTTAAAATATGAAATCCATGTTGCACAAACTAATTACACTTTTGCTATGCTATCATTTTGCCTAAAGTCAACTTAAATTGCTAGGCATTATTAATCCCAAAAATGGCATTTGTGCCTAACTTGTTGCAATCAAAAGGAACATGGAAAAAAAATATTTATGGCAACTTCATGTAATCCATAACCGTAAGATTGTTAACTGAGTTAAAACTGAGCAGAATAATGTCATTGTTTGCTTATGAATCTATTTAGTTTGAAAATTTATGGTCTATTCTTACCCATGTAAAATCGCATTGTACTCCTAATTTTCAAATAGATGATACATGAGTAGGTTTCACAACTGTTTAAAGATTATGAAAGTTCTGTATGATTCAGGGTTAGATTTTATATATATTGTATGTATGTACATCACAACATGCTACTGATGTTTTTCAATAACTTCTGCAAACCTCTCTACTGATGATAACTGTTAAAAATTGTCAAAGAACATATTTTCAGAAATGCTTAGTGACTGAGTTTTTTTTTATATTCACAAAGATGAAATGTTTATGTTTTATTCATGTACTTTAATGTAATATTGACGTTGCTGCTTCTTTCTGCACATATTCTGTCGTGAGGTGTCTGCGGCCTGTACCCCGCGCACTAATAGCAATGATATCATGTTTGTGCAAATTGCCTTTCATATTAGACAATTATTTAGTATGTTTGAAAAGTTAAAAAAATTAAACCTTCATTTTTAGGCATAAGTTATTTAACTATTCTCTATGACTCCACCCGTGTAGGCTAAACTGGTGTTTATTCCAATTATTAAATAGGTGGAATCTATTTATTTATTTTTTAACACCCCTATATTTTTTGAAATAATTTCCTCAAACAAAATATAATACATGTTTGTGTTTATGATACAAACTATTTCCCTAGTAAATTTCATCAAAATTGAGTTAGCCATGAAAATATAACGTGCACACTTCACTCCTTTAAACATGTTCCTGTGGCTCTACCTGTTCTAAGAAAACTTATTTTTCTAGTAATTGGGTGACAAAGCATGATAAATTATATGTTAGATTAAATGATGGCTTATGAATAAAAGAGATCATACAAGTATTATGTAAGCACCAAAAGGGGGTGGGGATCTTTCTTTACTTTTGATGGCAAGGGGGTCGGGGGTCCGCATGGTTATTACATTAACAATATTTAATTACTTGAGTACCTGATTTTCTGGAAAGAGATTCTCCTAATTACTTACTCATGTGGTGGTTTACGGTTAAATTAGAAAGTTTCAAAGTAGTGGTATTACCGCGCACGCTTTTCACTTGTTTAAAATTATTCGATATCGTATTGGTTTTGTTCATTGAGTTTGACGTCTTATTAGTTAATAGTGGTTTTATATTGATGTATAAAAAAATGAAGATGCATAGTTGCGCGCATAAACGGCGGCGGTAAATGAGTGCTAAAACAGATCGTTTATTAGCTTCCTCAGCCTTTCCCTTATGATGTTTAAATGTTCTGTCAAAAAATGCTTAAATGACACTTTAAGACCTTTGGAAAAAAATGGTATTTTTTATTTTCGACAAGCAAAATTTAGTTTACTTAGGATAAGTGGTCAATCGTGAAACCTACTGTCACGAGGATTTGATAATATAGTATTTCAATTTTTTTTCATTTAAAACACCATCAAAATGTGCAATATAAAAGGACTTTACAGAAATATACCTAACCAATCCTGGTCTCATACTTTTTTCATTGTGATAATATTCGTTCACTCATCAATGGAGACAGTTCTTAAACTATGTAAGGCGCACTGAACATTTTTGGAATGAATGAGAATAAATTACTATGAATGATCAAAAATGAATTTATTGTTTTTCAAAATATTCTCCATTAACATAAATGCACTTTTTCATATGAATAAACCAATTATGGAAACATTTGTCACTCCTCCCTGGTGATCTCGGAAACATGTTTATCATATTCTTCGACAGCCTCTTCTGGTGATAAAATCATTTACCGCGTAATTGGTTCTTAATTTTTGCAAACAAAAAAAGTCACAATTTGCCAGATCGGGACTGTATGCAGGATTGCGCATAAGTTCTACGTTTTTCTAAAATTCCAAAAATTTTTTCCAAATTTTGTTTGTCTGTTTGACAATGTGAGAACTGGCATTGTCGTGGTGCTAAATGATACGACGTTATGATAATTTTAACGAAATTCGTCAATAACTTCCAGGAAACACATGTTCATGTATCAATCAATATTCACTGTATGACAATTCTCCAAAATAATAGTTGCCACATATCCAGTTTATTAAAAAAGGAAGCAATCGTCTGTTACAGGCACTTTGCTGACACACTAGTTTGGTTTTTGGTTTTGGTTGGATATTTAATCGAAACAATAAAATTAAATTTTTTTTTTAACTGTAATATCATTTTATTATTCCATTAAGTTTTACTCTGCAGAAAAATATCCTATGATCACATTCATCCATTCAAACAAAAAACAATAATAAAAAATTAAAATAATGTTAAGCCGCTCCATTGATGCATTGCTTTAGATCAGCATGTGCAAATTGTAAAAATTGTCTTAATGCATTTCAGTAAAATGATGACCATTTTTTGTATTAATTGTATTTAAAAAGAACCTTTTTCTTATGAACTTTCAATTGAAACATCATATGATACATTTACATATACCCTTACATTTACATTACATATACATTTTTACAGAATAATACCTCTGTTGTGACTTTGAGCCGCTTTCCAAAATTAAAACAATAAGCAACTGTGCATCTTTCCTTTTCCATCTATGTTGTTCTACCATTGATCCATTTTGCCACTGTTGAAATGACTTCAAAATTTTCAGTAAGATAAATTAAATAAATGATGTTCTTATGTTAAGAATACAACATTTATATAATAGTTTGTTAAAATAAATATTAAATGTGTGTAAATTCCTTTACAGTCTCAGAATTCTTTATTTCTAGACATGATAACTGCTCATGACATAAAAAAAATATCCCAAAGTTTACTTAAGCATAGACGTGAGGGGTAAGAATTTTGCTTACTTTTGCGATAATGGGGGGGTAATATTACCCAAATTCTGCTTACGTAATACTTGAATGGCCCATTACAAAAATTTTCATCAATATCAGTTTTGTAATTTATAAGTTTATAGTAATCATACAAATGGATTGGATTCCAAAAAACTATATTATTGCAAGTTAGGTATGTATTTACAGAGACCACTAAGAAATAGATTATTTTGAACCTACTAAATTTTTAACTTTTACCACAATTTTTTTCTCCTAAGCTATAAGTAATTTATGTATGTATATACCGACAATTGACAAAGAATATGTGTGGGTTTTTTATTTTCTAAATTTTCGAATAAACTTTGTAGTTATTTTATTATTTAATTTTGAATATTTTCCTGACTAATAATGACTAAGCACAGCATGAATTTATGTCATATTTGTGCCATGCAGTTGAAATTACTATATAATATGAATTATGTGTAAATCACTTAATTAGTGTGTATTTCTTTTCAGGAAAAAAGATCAAGATGAGTTACCAAGTGCTTTAAACGGCTTTCTTTACTCGCTATTGCGTAACACGCGACCGCAAAGAAGAGCTCTGGTGCTTTCCCTATTGAAGCACTTTGACGACGTCTCTGTGAGTAGTTTTTCGAAACTACTTTATTCTTGAATATGAAATTTAAAATAAAATTTGTGGTTGACATCCTGCATCTTTGGTTTCAGAATGCCCCTCTCGATCAAATGTTGTATCTGGCCGATAACTTAGCGTATTTCCCATACCAAGTACAAGATGAACCTCTATTTATCATTCATCATATAGACATCATAATATCGACTTCAGGATCCAATCTTCTTCAGTTTTTTCGTGAGGTAAATTAACTATACTTGAAATTTTTATTTTGAATTAATAAATAAAATAAGTGACAATTGAAGCTATAAATTAAGTAAAAAAACATCCAGGTGCGTGTAACTATTAATTTTAAACAATTAACAACTAAAACTATTTTTTATTAGGTAATATGTGGAAAATAAAATGCACAATGTTTATTTCGGTACTGTTATTTTTTTTTTTACATTCACGGCTATTGCTTATACCTCTTTATGATAATCAGCATTAAAAAAAAATATAGGTATTAATTACAACATTTTGTTCATAACAATATGTTAAAAACCTTTATGGTGTGTAAGAATGGTTTAAGTTTTCTAAAAGGCAATTAAGAGTGAATTTTTATTAGAACCCTATAATCGATCATTTCAGTAGGTGTTTTGTTTATCTTATAGTTACCCATGAAACGGCAGGCTGACATATTTGTATTTAAATAACTATACATGTTATAAACACCAGAAAATGGTAAAAACCATACTATTTAATTCTTTTTTCACTGACATCGGTCGTTGTACATTCAGAGCCTGATAGGCGGCGCCGAGAGCGGCGAGGCCGTCGACGAGGAGGACGACGAAGAGGACGCCGACGCGCTGCTGGCGCGGCTGCCGTCCGACACGCGGCCGTCGCGCGACGCCATGCGCCGCTCCCGCGGCTGTCTGCTGCTGCTCGTTCTCAAACAACACCTTAAGCAATCTTACGGCCTTACTGACGCGTTAGTATACGTACAGTACAACACAGTGAAAGAATGATAAATAAAAAAAAACATTTAAATTCATTAGCTACTATTACAACTACACTGTTGTCGTTTTTATATGAGATTTTAAAACGGAAAATTAATTTTTAAATACATACATTCACTCATCAAACATACTTTGAAGACATATTATTTATTTATAAAAAATACATTAATTCTTTTTTTTTTATTACCTATCATTCAACCGAAAACATTTACATATTGTTAAATATGGTAACTCACGTTTATGGTAACTCAATACACGAAATTTTTGCCGCTGTGAAGTTCACAAAAGGTTACGAAAGCGTCGCAAAGACGTAAAATAGGAACGCGGAGGAAAAGAAAAGGGTCGAGGATTGTTTAACCTGCGCATTGCATCATTTACAGGCTATTCAAAGCGGCAGAGTTTCGTGCGTTATACTGTGCATACAGTTATATTCAAAGAGGCAGAGTTTCGTGCGTTATACTGTGCATACAGTTATATTCAAAGCGGCAGAGTTTCGTGCGTTATACTGTGCATACAGTTATATTCAAACTGCAACGCTGTATAATCAGTACTTGACTTTTCGTAAATATAGGCCACTTCACTTTATAATTCTCATGATACAAAAGAACCTAAAAAAGCATACTGTATTGAACAAAAACGTAATAAATTGTGTATAACTAAGAAAAAGATGTTTCAATAAAAAAAATATATATGTAATTTCAATTAACCTGAAAAAAAAAGTTCAGTTGAAGTGTTTTCTATTTACACTTCTATAATTTTACCTTTATGCATAACTATAGTGATAAACAATTACATAACTGATATTGAATATCCCATGATTTTTTTACCTTAATTATAATCATGACAGAAATATTATTAATTGTTTACTATGTTAAATCATGTTTTTCAGTTTTGTAAGTATTTATATTTAACCATTATACTAAAATCTATATATATTTATCATGCACGAGTCCTCATCGTAGGTTGCATACTGTTAAATATAGCAGATTTAGGAATAATCACTCACTTTTTAGCCCTAATTTTAAATTCAATAAAATAAAAGAAATTTTAAAATCTACTTCTAACTCTATTTTATCTCAATGCTTTGTAAGTTTTTTTTTTTTTGATACTGAGACATGTATTTTGTTTGTAGTAAAATCGGCCAGTACTCACCATCAGAGAGCGTAAAGGTGTACGAGAAGGCGGTGTCGCGGCGACTCGCGCCCGTGTTCTCGCCAGCTGCCACCATCACGCAGCTGCGCGACGGCGACGATGATGGCGACCTCGACGACGCTGGTCGCAAGCAGCTCGTTAACGATTACCTCGAGGTAATTCTAACTGCCCTATGTTTAATCGTTATGTCAAAAACTATTCCAGTCCACATTGTACAGACATTGAATTTAAACGATATTTACTATGAATAATTGTCCTTTGTATGTAGTAAAAATCATACTTATGGGTTAATTTTCTATTACATATTGTTCTATATGTACGGATTATAATGTAGATTAATTGAACAATTTAACAAATTAAATATTTGTTCGATAGGATTGAAGATATCGGACAGCTAAGCAAGTGTTAATTGTTTATTAGTGATTGGTGGACTAAGAGAAATATATAAATGCCAGTTCTGCTGTAGATTCTAAGTGCACTTCCCCGCAAGATCTAAATGTTAATTTGCTCTGGATGCATTCATCCATCTCACTCTTGTTACCATTTTTGATTCAGTATTAGATTCTAATTTCGGTCCCTCTTCCGATTTGTTATATAACGTTTATCATTTGTATATATTTATAGACCTTTAAATCGAACTAAAAATAATATAGCTTCATAATTTCGAAAAGCACTACTAAAAAAGATACTGAGCTTAATTATTTTGGCAATGTGTGGAATGCTAAAATTAAATTGTTAAATACACATACAATATTTAATTAATATACATATCTGCTATTAGCATAGTACAATAGCTATCAATATGATATCCCAGAAATTCTGGAGGTTTTAACATGTATTTTTTTTGAACACAGTTCAAACAGTTAATGTTGAAATTCGATCCCGATGAAGAGGAAGATGACGAATTCACGGCGGGCAGCGGCGCGGCCGCCGGCGGTAAGGCGACCGCGGGCGACGCCGACCCCGCCCCCGCGCCCGCGCCTACGCCCGCGGCGCCCGCCGCCGCCGCCAACGCCGTTACCGCCGCCGCAACCGCGACCACGTAGCGCCGCCGTCATTAAACAATCCATTGACTGATACGATACAAAGTTTTTCAAGATAGGTTACTGACGGCGAGTGCCGGAACTAGTCGATACAGTGGTTAAAACGACGACTCCATTTCTTCACGAACAGAAAGTTGCGACCGTCGATCGGCATCGAACGAACGGTCGTCGGCATCCGAATGTGCAAGCATGAATCTGTGCAAGAAACTACGCAACTCGTTATTCTCGTCATATCACAAATTATTGGATACTTATGCTTTTTATCAGTGCTATGACAAAATATTCCAACAAATAGTCAAATTTCACAATTGGATATAATATTTACTTTTTTAATTTCTAAACATGTGGGCACAAAACACGAGCTGTGCATGTATAAAATTGTTTATACATCGAAGCGAGAGTCAGCGTTTGTCGTAAGTCTAATTCCAGCCGACCAGTGCAAGCGATTAGCGCCGATGTGCGGTGACCGATAACCGAAATTAGTATATCAGAGAAGTTGTAATATAGATATTGTACTATGTTTAGTATAGTGTACATTTGGACACGTGAAGTGCGCTGGCGGGTACACCCCTGGGCCCGTTCGTCTAGTTAGTAAAATTCTAGTGTGTAAGTTGTATACAGTGTAAATATGACGGTGGCCGAGAGACGGCCTCGGCCTGTACGCGGGATGTCGGTGCGAGTGCTGTAAAGCTACGATTTCTCGATGAGTACAAAAATGTTGAAATCTAAGTTTCTCTCGACATGTAAATTATCCGATCGTCGACCTTGTAGCATAGGTATACGACTGAACGGCGAGAACTTTCTATTCTGTAGAGAAAATGTAAAAGTTGTTGAAGTATATATTAATTTATATTATATTTTAATGTGGAACCGGACCTCGGCGGGGGCGGTGCCGCGGCCGCCCCGCCCCCGCCGAGGTCCGCTGTGTATATTTGATCATACTTAGTAGCTGTCGGGCAGATCCCTGTGGTGAAAATGACCGAGCACGTATGAGTGTGACTAGTGAAGCTTCCTGTACTCTATTAGCACCGGTATAACTCGATTCTGTAACTGTTACGTAACATTTCCTATTGTTTTATTATGTTCCGTCTGATCTGACGCCACAGATTTATAAACTGTTTAATTTAATAATATTCCATCATAGTTTCTCCAGTGTGAATTTAATTAATCCTGGTTATATAGTGTGTTATGCGACAGAAGCACTTTATATTTCAGTCCCTTAGGATACAATCAAAAAATGCAATGAATAAATTATATATTTTATAAAACAATTATAGATCTGTGCTGTCATATTTTTGTGTCTAATGTTACAATGATTATGTATCATTACATACCACTTGTACTCGATAAATTTCAAATCTCCACATTAACCATTCAAAACTTAGTTTGTGTTAGCTGAAAAATTTTGTACTATTAAATAAATTATTAATTTTCTTTAACAAAATTGTCAGCATCATAGTGCACTGTGAAATTATGATATTTGTCGTTTATCACAATGAACTTATACCGATGAAGAGGACAAGGGAATAGTTATGAAGAGCCTGAGAACCTGTGCTGTTTCCAAAGAATGTCAATTTCGGTCATTCCCATGGTTCGTAGGATGTTGCATAGGGCGATGATGCGTGCGCGCCGCCACGCGCTGCCGCTACACCGCCCACATTCAAGAAATCCTTAAATAAGACTGCGACATTCATTAACTAATATATTTTAAAATTATTTCTTTACACAACTTGAATTCTTTCCTTTATATTATTAGCAATTATTTTAATTTATAAATATAATATTTTATAATATTAAATAAAAACTGTCTATAGAATACATTTTATGAAGAACTGTCGACAATTTTGTAAAAAGATAATAAACGAAATTTTTAACTAAGTGTCGGTATTGTCTGAAAAACCAATGATTATCCACATCAAGCTGTATATTTCTGGTGTCTGCATTTACATATACATTCCCATTAAATATAAACAAATAGTCCTATCAAATAAATTGATATTCACATCAAATTGACATCATTTAAGCTTACGCGTTTTAATCTTAGTAAATATATTGCAACAGGTGACAAAGTTATTAAACATTTATATATAAAGTTATATATAATGAGCTATGAAACGGCTAGACACTGATTGCTACATATCACTTTCAATGTTAAAGGAAACAATCAGTTTAATTGTATGCCATGATATGGCAATCTAAAAAAATATTAAAGATTTGAAGTGTAAATCTTAGTAGATTGTATTACAAAACATAAGCGATTGGTTAATGTTGTAAGTCATTAATTAATTACACTTGAACGGCATGCTTTCATTTGATTTGTTCAGTTACTGTTAGTGAATGAATAAAAACTAATAGCATAAAATCTTTTAAATAAAGAAGGAACTACTTGAAACTGTTCACCATGACAAAAAAATTCTAAATATAGGAAGAACTTCAATGTTTTAATGGTTGTAGTCATTTATCTGGAATTAATGCAAGATTATTTCTTGTTAATTAAAAAAAAAACTTGGACTAAGACATTGCACAAATCATGTAAAAAATAAAGTAATTGCAAACCACTATTTTGAAGTCAGTGAGTACTATTCTTTCTTTGCAAAAAGAGTTATTGTGCATTTGTGTCCTATAAAACTAAATACTTGAAAATAAAACACATAATAGTAAGTATTTTGTTTTTGAATAAATAAATTGAAATTATCGGAAAACTAATGTCTATAGATCTCCAGCAAGATTTCCTGCCAGGTAAATACTAAAAAATTAGATAGAATAATTGAAATTGTGTGAAAGATAATAGCTACACATCTATAGCAAGGTTTTCCGATGTGTATAATTAAAAAAAATATCTTGTTAATATTTGATACTATGGAACAGCAGTAATGTATAAAATTGTTTTTGTCTCCGCAGTTAGCTTATTTATATATTATACTTACCCTACAATGTCTACGGCGCTGCAAACATATAAAAAAAAGAGGAAGTAGAAACAAGATTATGCTCTGTCCATGACGGCGGTGTCGTAAGTCGCAACCAGTCGCTAGTGAATTATAAACTAAATCTGAAATGGAATAGTGGATTGTATACCGCACGCCAAACCTATTATTTTATTACTAATTCTCCACATTTATATCTCCTAGATCACAGTTTCAGATCTAACCAATAGGCTATATCCGCGAAACGTATGTCTAACATGCACACCACCGAAATTTCCGTGCAGCGAGGTAAACAGCCCAGTGGTTCGGACGCGGTCGCCGACGTCACGCGCCGCCGGACGCTCCGACTAGAACGTTTCGCATTAATAATCTCGCATTTATTGAACGACTTTCGCTGGGAACAGATTGTACGAGGGCCGTTACCGCACAGCGACACGGTAAGCTATACAGACTACCGTAGTGTTTTGATTTGTCGAAATTGTTTTAATTACTGTGTTAATTAATTATTAGTTTACAAAAAAGAATAAAAAAACTGCAGGTAGCAGCAGATTCGAGTATCCCTAGTAAAAATGTAATTGTTTTAAATCCTATTGTCTATTTTGACTTTATAAGATGCATAAATTTCTTTATACTTTTGAAAACACTTTTAAAACATTTATTTTTTATTGTGCTTCCAAGGTGTCTAATAATAAATCGATCTCGGTTTTTGTGCATAAGTCTATAATTAGAAATTGTTCAAGATTTTATATCGATGCAGTCTAGAAAACTTGTAACTTAATAAAAAAATAATTTCAAATGTATTCATATTTCATTAATAGCATGGAATCATACTAGCAACGCGATCGCATCATGTGCATCACTAATATCTATTATGTTTAACAAGATTGACAATACAATGAAGCCATCTTTAGGTGCGTCTACCGCACGAAAGTTTCGTGACCCAGAATTCACGACTAATTCGTGCGCAACGATCGAACGATATGTTACAATGGTGAGGCGGAGCGTCGTATTCGTTCGCTTTTGCAATAGGGTTAATAAATAGAAAGACGAAGGTAGGACGCGTCGGAGCCCGCGGGCCGGACGCGCAGTCGCCGCCGCGCCATGGCCGCCGTCTCCGAGATCAGCCTGCGGCAGGCGGCCGGCTCGCCGCTGGGCTTTCGACTCACCGGAGGCTCGAAGTTCTCGATGCCCCTCACCGTGTTCGAGGTGAGTTAAGATTTCATATAAATTAGCGAGGGTAAAAATTCGTGGCCGTCGACACTATTTTTTTTAGCGCTTCTTCGACGCGATCTAGTCGTTTAGGTAAATCGGTTGAGGCACTATTACAGACCGATTGGCACGGCCCTCGGTCCGCGTTCTGATGTCGACATCGATTCGAGTCCGTTCCTATTTTCTCTGGTCGCCGTCCAAGTCTAACGTCACTCGCTGATCGCTACGAATGTCGGCATCGGGAAAAAAATTATACGCGCGTCCCGCGGGCGGACTAGTGTCGAGTTCGTCGTCGTCGAATCGCTATAGTAACTCGTAGGCGGGAAGCGCGTGGTTGTCGGAAGTTCGCGGCGTATAAGTGTCATCGTCCGGTTTGGACGGAAGGTGTCGGAGGGCAGCCGCGCGCACCGCGCCGGCGTGCGGCCCGGCGACGTGCTGTTGCGAATCAACGGCGCCGACGCCGCCGGCCTGAGCTTGAGCGACGCGCACCGCATCATCGCGGCCGCCGGCGACAACGTCAGACTCTCCATCTCCAAGTAACACGCATCATAAGCGCTTACCCGGCACTCGTGTCACTTCCGAACGCCCACACAATCATAGCATGTTTATGTAATATTCGCTCGTATCCCTGTTTGCATGACATATTTACCATCCATCAGTTTAAGATGTATTATCCTAGTAATCTGCCGTAGGTGTTCGTCATGTGTATTATCTTCAGCTTATCGTTGCAGTTTGGATGATCAAGAATTGACCGAAAACGAGGAACTCATAAAAGCGTCAGTTTTAAGCGCTAACGAAGACACCGACTCTGACAACATCACTAGCGTAAGCAGCGAACGAGACACGTCTGAAGTACAGGAAGAAATTGATCACGAAGATTTATCGCAGAATATTGAAACTAGCATTGTAAAAGTGTCCGCAACACAAAACGAACTTAACGTTAAAGAAACTTCTGAAAATCGTGAAAATAAAACTAACTTCATCACCTCCGACTCTCTCGGGATTGACAATAACATCAGAACCGCTTTTAAGATAAAGAACGACAATACAGTCGTAAATAATACTACTCCGGAGCAGGAAAAGAGCAACTCTGAGAATCTGCTAAATATAACATCTACCCGCTCATCCATAAATTCAAACAAAGAAGTTATCAGTTGCTCCAGTCCAATGGCGACCTCACAAGACCAATTCGAAGATGAAGAATACGTAGACGTCCGGTCGCTGCCGCTGCGGCCGCCGCAGCCCGCACCCAAGCCGGAGAAGGCGCAGCGTCGCTGCTGGCACCCCGTCATGTGGGAGACCAGCCCGCCTCCCGACGCCGACGCTGAGGAAGAACTGCCTCCGGTATGTTTTTTTCAATCACGACGCATCGTTTTGTATATGATTTATTTTCCTTTATAGCATACGTCTGTATCGCGTCTACTAACTGGTCACTCCCTCCCGCTTCTGCAGGAGGAGGCGAAGCATCGCGAGTATCCGCACAAGCAGCGCATCCGCAACCTGCGCCGGCTGATGGCCGAAGGCAAGGTGAAGGCCGAACCAGAGACACTAATATTCTTTCTGTGCAACAAATTCGCCGTCTCCGAAGAACGAAAAAATAAGATCGCGTGACCCCGCCCGCGCATGCCCCTTCGGTCCCCGGCGACGCCAGCTGTTCGCTGTGATTAAATGTCTGTTTATAACCTTATAGTTTTATTTCTTCCTCCATAAAATTAATCACAAATTTTATTAGCGCATTGAGCATGAAATAAGTTAGTAAATATAGTCTAGACACAAAGTTTATAATGAGATATTCAAGACAGTTTGAAAACTAAAAACATAACCAAGAATTTGTTTGGTAAATGTATAACATCTGACGTTTTAAAAATATTTTGTTACTATTAATACTGAGATTTAGATTAACAACATTGATGCTTACGTCAAATTAAATATAAGATATGTATAATGTAATATATGTATAATATGTAAATAATAACCTCGTGAATTTTATGTGTGTGTCATTTGTTTTTTCCCCTTATTTCCATTTAATATCAGGAATCGAGATTAAAAAAAAGAAACGGAATTTTTTAATTATAAAGCCGATATTCGGGATTAAGGCGTTATCAGAAATCGTAAAAATCCAAAACTTCATAACGCAAAAACTTATCTAATGTAATACTTACGCAGTAACAACTAAAGTCAAAAACTTCAAACCGGAGACAACCTACCTTCGATATCTGCATAGTTTGCCAACACACGGACCACCGAGTGACAGATTTTGCCTCGTCTACCGGGACAACGGACGGTGGGAAACAAAATTGTAGAATTGCTACTTTTAACAATAAAAGAACATTTTACCTTTTTTTGACGACGAAATAGTAAAAGTAATGTATTGAAAGAGTTGCTAATCAAAAAAATAAAGTTAACCTTTTCGTGCTAATAGATTCACCTACATAGCGAGGTATAGCGTCGTTGAGTACATTGGTAGTGCCTATTTTCGTAATAAATATGCATAGTAATAAGGCCACAAAAAAATTGCAATGAGTGATCAAACCTCCAAAGGAGTGAAAAACAAATAAAATTTCGTATAAATTGGTACCGCATAATATTCATCTGCTGCATGAACCAAATTTTATGAGGTTGATGGCTACAAAAGGCGTTAGCTCCCTTAGTACATCGAGAATGAAGAACAGCTTGTACAATTTCTTCTAAGTTTGAGATATAACAGAATCAAGCCCCGATTTAGAAATATAAAAATAGGATCAACATCGATTCATCTGTTTTAGATAATAAATCTCGTTCCGTCTAGAAAAAAATGGCCGTCGAACACGCATGCGTCACAATATTTAATCTAAAATAATAGCAAATTATAATTTATAAATCAATTTAAACATTTTAAAAAATGCCTAGGTTTATATTTATTTTTTTCGTGAATAGGAATGTCTGATGTTGCGCCAAACCATTCTTGACACTGGATGATATTGATATTGGCGGCGGCGGGAATTCCTAAATCTATGACGTTTATGAAGAATAAAAAACGGTTTATATTTTTTCAATCGTCATCAATACACAGTGGTGAGCATAAATAACTATAACTAACTCACGCCCGCGACTTCGTCTGCGTTGAATTCGAATTTACTAATTAATGGAATAGTCTTCTATTCTTTCTTTTTATCAACCAATTTTTTCACGCTATTGGACATATTTTTATAGTGATATTGCCAATTTTCGGCCTAGTATATGGTTAACTACTTTCAAGGCTTTAACTCGAGGATTCGAGAGGTTCCCATTCCATGTCTGCCCCCCTTTTTTATCCTCTTTAAATTATAAAATTAATAATTTCAATAGCTTTTAACTTGGCCGGAGAATCCCTTAGTCCATTAGTGAAGTCCGCATTTAAAATTAATTCAGCTGTTTTCACATGATCTGCCTATAAATAAACAAAAAAACAACCAAAATTCCATAAACTTTCGTGTTTTGTTATCGATTTTGAGGGGCCCCGAAGAATTTTTGTTCAATCTCCTGAGTTTAGATCTACAGCTTTATTGTATGTATAGATAAATTTTTTTCGCAAAAAAAGATCCCTCTCTCTCTTTCTCAAAACTGAATACTCAGTTGTCTATTGCTCTTTGTTTGTGGTACCAATTTTTTCAATGTAATATGTTTTTATTCCGCCTAATAAGAAGCGGAATTATTTAATGAAAATAAATGCCAAAATATATATATATATATATAATTATTCATAAGTTTAGTGTACTCCAAGTGTAATTTGAAATTTTGGGAAAAAAATAATTTGGTTTTGGGATATTATGCTAACGATTCTTGACCGAGTAAATTATTACTTGTTATTTTGAATACAGTTTTCCGCTTTCTATTTTATATTTTCATCAACTTGTTTTCAAAAATATTCACAATTCTCATAATATTACATTGTTGATAAAAGACATGCATATAAATTTTGAATCTAAAATTCGTATAGGTCTTTCAACTACAGATCACCCGCATGATAAATATATAATTACATGTACATACATGCCTTTAACTCCTTCAGTAGCGTACGATAGAATTAAATACGCACTTGACCGGTATCCCCAAAATAGCAGTAGGGGAATGCCCTCTCGCGCCACGCGAATTCTATAGATTTAACAGACTCACAACATCTTAAAGACAACGAAAACGCGTAAGCGAATTATTTTATGAATACCTTTCAGATACCGCAATCGACATGCGACGCGGATATTTATGACGAGGAATCGGGTAAGCTTTTGATTTTACGACAGCCTTCCTATTATAAAATTTACACATTTATAAGCAGAATATGACTGGCTGACTGACTGACCCATCACGGGACCATTAATTTTCTTACGATTTATAATTTGGCAAATGGTTGGCGCCTGCTACCAAACATTATGTAAATTATTTAACTTAGGCTTTCAGCTCACAATGTAGTCTGTTAAACCAAACTAGAGTTTATTAGGTATTAGTAGTTTTTCTCGATCTTGTTTCGGTCTTTTTAGTTGCATTACTTATCTGTTGATTTTTTGCAGTCGGGTTTATATTATTTTATTGTAGACTTTTTAGTGTTCCGTCCGGCACATTCCTATGAACGAAAGCGTGTACTTTTATGATTTGTAAATCTGGCAAAATGTAGAGGTGATTGATATGTACTATTGATAGCGTGTCAAACAAAATACGAATGAAAATTATAATTGACGTAAGGGGTTCTATTGACTATACCAGGTAAAAAAAAATGCGTAATATAATATCCGACAAACATGGTCTATTTAAACCCAAAATACGACCATTTGAATGCATTGATTACAAATTTATTCGAATGGTTGAATTAAAATGGTTGTAATTATTCCTGATTAAATTTAAATACAAGGCATATGTATATTTTTGTAATCTTTTAATTCCCTTTATTTTGATATCTTACTCAATAGATTTAGTTGAAAATAAAATTTGAACTTTTTACAATTTGGCGCCAAAAATCCGTCATTTTGTTTTTTCATTTTAAATACCTAATCTAAGGACACTTAGATTTTTATCTAATCTAACTGTTTGGAAGATACGTGGCAATAAAGAAATTTACAAATAAACATCAAGATACGCGCGAAAAATAATATCCTCGTCATCCTTGGCAGTCGGGTAAAAGAGCTACAATAAATATCCCATATTATTAAGTATAAGGTGCACGTTTATAATTAAGATGGTAAATGTCGCAATCCTAGTGTTATTTCGCGGAATTTCATAATTCGATCCAGCGCCGGCCGATGTGCAAATCGAGTGGAGCTGTTGCTCTAGGTGCCATGTAACTAGGGGCAAATGCAAAATACAATTTTCAGCAAAAAATTAAATTTTGATTTTTTTTCGGAAAGATATAGAACAGTGTTAAGATACTTAAAGTTACTTAATTTAATTAAGCTTAATATGCGTTAATGTTTGCAATAGTAACTTATTTTGAAAAATTAGCAATTATTACTTACTTATTATGAAGCCGAATTAGAATTTCTGGAAAATTAGAACACTGACTTGAGGGCGCTGAAAAACCATCTCGCTCCACCTGATCAAAGCTCGGGCCGGCGCTGATTAGACGCTTGTCTGGGACATGTAGCATGCAACCCACTGCCGACCCTAAAATCTGTTCTTCCACTACGAATCCTCATCCAACGAATTATATATTGATTCGAGAAGATTAACAAATGTTGAACACATAAGTTAGTTTAAATTTTTACTTATCTTAACCGCCAATTAGACACAATTTCTACGTACGTTTCGTGCCAAATGTACGTTCGTGAGGATGTGCTGATAGGTGTCGCCTGAAGGCCTATACATATATATACGTAAATTAATGATACATTCGATATGAGGAGTCGAGAGCAGGAGTGAATTCGAGAACGCGACCCGAATTGAAATTTAGAAACAATCGGAATCGAAAATCTTAAACAGAACCAGGATCGGGATTGTGATTTACACAGAAATTACTCGATATGAAAGATAAAAGAACTCAACTATGTTTCTCTAGCAAAAGCTAGTAATGCATATTAGAGGTTGTTATGTTGTTAGAAAGCCATAGTGTGGCGAGGCGGCAGCTGGCGGCGTTGCGGCGGCAAGCGGCGGCGTTGGAGCAGCTGCCGGTGGCTGTGGGCGCAGCGCTGCGGGCTTTCACCGCGCACCTCGACGCGCTGCTGACGGCGCCCGCGCCCACTTGCGCTTCCAGCCAGATGCCCAGCCCCGTGCCGAGTGACACAAACGTCTTAGAACCGGAACTCGATACTTCTGAACTAGAATCGTACACTGTAATCATTTGCTGATAACACAGTCGTTCACTATCAAATGTCTTTATAATATGATAGCAATTCATGTATGACTATATATTATTATTTTAATCGACTGCGTTAACCA
Organism: Eumeta japonica; assembly: GCA_005406025.1. Taxonomy (NCBI): domain Eukaryota; kingdom Metazoa; phylum Arthropoda; class Insecta; order Lepidoptera; family Psychidae; genus Eumeta; species Eumeta japonica. Next base: position 99,614 of record BGZK01001526.1, on the reverse strand, counting down.
TATACAGAATGGATTTTATCATGCATCTTCTCTCAAATATTCATAATCTCCGCCCCGTATAAAACAATTCTGCCAAAGAAACCATAGTCATCGAAGTAGGCGTTTCTGAAAAAAATTGCTCAGAACATGCACTTAAAAATGAACTACTGACAATCTTATCAACAGCTGACACGTAGGTACAAGTTATCGTCCGCGGTACCGCTCTGTAACTGGGAGAAGGGGCTAGGTTGCCAACCGTGTACGCGCGGCCAGACAGTTCGCATAGCCGCGATCAGTCGCAAACTTGTACTGATAAGCTAAAGGTGTTCTTTTTATATTCTATTTTTTGTATTTTTTTTTTCGATAGCGATTTTTTTTGTAATTATAGTATAGTATTAATTTTAGGTATCAATTATAATATAAATATTATGTTTATTATATTGACGTTTTTGAGACTACTACTATTGAACCCGATTGATTGAATACGATTAATATTGAAGTGTTTATTAATAATGCCTTTCACTGTTATCGAATATGCGAGCATGATTTATTGTTTGCGAGTTTACAGAAGTGATATTGTTGCGCCTCTAAGACTTTATAATGAAATTTGCTCTGACAATCAAAAACCTGCGACTCCACGAGTAATATTGCGTACTGTGTATCGTTTACGCGATAATTTGCTTTACTTTGCCTTGTTTGTTTAGAGGTGAATGGCACGCATATGGAAAATCTGAGACTAATTTAATAATAACATCGGCGACGTTTATATCCTGACAACATTAAGGCCCTTCGTACACAAAACTATACAAATCTTCGATACTAAAGTTTTATACCTATGTCGCGCGCAATATATCTCGTAGCGCATGGTCCATACACACGGCATTGAATCGTAAGACGTGAGTTGTCTATTCTCTAGACGTACCGGGTACACGGCTCACACGAATTTAATTTACAAAATGTCTGATACAAGTGACGAGAAACTATAATTTTTGACTTACTATCTTTATCGAAACTGTAGAAATTAACGTAATAGAAGATATTAGGTCCATCCATATATAGAAAGAAATATAAAGTGCTGCTGAAAAAGGATTACTAAAAACAATTCTCCTTTTTACAATATTCTTTCAACTTGTTATTATACAAACAAGGATGTTTTTCAACCTCCGAAACAAAGTTATTATGTAATTATTGCTCTGCCATCTTGAAAATCGCAGTGAAGTTTGTAGCGACGCCTCGGCCGGCAGGTAACGCGCGATGGGTGACGAATAAACTGAATATCGGCAACGCGTGCCGGTGTACGTATCTCTACGACTTTGTATTACGGTAGGGGCTTAGAGATCAAATTCGTCGGGTATCAAAGATTTGCGTAGCCTTGTATAGGCTACGCAAATCTTCGATACCATACTGACTAGTTTAATTCTTTAAAAATAATACGCCGCAGAGCCCGAGCGCGGGGCTGAATTCGAGTTTGTCGCGTTGAACCACGACCGACTGCGTTTGCGCATGCAGTCTAGCCGAGCATATATTAAGGTTTTATCTATATTATTTATAAGTGTATCTTCAATTATAAACTTTTCTCATAGTTACTTTCGCAAAATTGTTCTAAAAGAGAAGGACATTATGAATATTTGCGAAAAAATGCATGATTGAATCCATCCTGTGTATAATACCACAGAACTCGACCTGACAGCGCCACCTGAGGTACACAAGCATAAGTATGAATTATTCTCAGAAGAGCACTTATTCTTGAATTTCACAGAACATTTTAACAGTCAGTTAGACATTTTGAAATATATTGCGGGTACACATTTTACGGTTATATGTTCTGATTTATGAAAAAAAATTTCGTCAAAAAAAATATAAAAAGAAACACCTAGAACCCAATCTCAGCGCCACCTACCGGTTCCAAGTGTGAATCTAAAACATCCAGAAACGTACGAAAACACACATAAAAAGTCATTATAATCGGTACAACTGTTTAGGAGGAGTTCGATGACAAACACACAGAAGAATTATATATACAAAGATGTGGATACCCAGAATAAGCCAAAAGAGCTATATCGGAATGCTTGTTTATTTTCCCAGAAATCAATCTAATGTATTTTTTTAGCACAAATTTAATAATACCCTTTTTTTTTGTATTTACGACTTAACAATTTTTTTTCTAAATAATCCAAAAAGTAGTCTATTACAAGCCTGAGCAATCTCAGACGGTTTTCAGCGAACCAATTTGCGGTTTCTTTTGTACTATTATCGATCTAACAATCAAATTATTTCCAATTTTTATTTTAGTTTTATTTATAGATGTCATTATTTACTCTCTATATACATTTTGACAACAATTTGACGATTGAGAAAATGTGACACATACAAAGACAGGTAAATAACCTACTAGTATGTACACTTAACGTTCATTTAAAAACTTATCCATTTATGTATTTATATTTGCAATAGTATTCAATGAATTTGCAACAGTATACGCATTAAAGATGATTAAAAAACCTATTAGAGGTTTCATTTAGGAATATTGACATCTGCTTTTTTGGCTGACATGCAAAATTATTGATTTTTATAGATACCTATAAATGTGCATGCATATGCATTTTTACTGGAGATGTTTGGCTTCTTCGCAAGGAAACATTAAGGCCGAAATAAAAATTGATTACGACAATCCGATGATGGATTGTATTAACTTTTAATCGAGATAAATTATTTATTTAACGAGGTCGAGATGGATGGCGATTTTAACTGTCAGCGATAGTCGATGTATGATGAAAGATTGTCACGCGTTGTTGGCTCGGGCCGTGGCGAGTTCTTTGCTGGCGCCACACGCGATAAGAGAGCCTACAGTCGTGCATTGTCGTTCTGAAGGGTCTACCTCTATTCTCCAGTTAGTCACCTGTAAAGACATTTCATTCCACTCCGATAACACATTTTTTTGTGCTTATAGATCCAGTCAGAGTTGTCCACTGAGGATTATAGAGAAGTAGGCGAAAACGAAAACAGTGACTTTGAAGGTTTGATAATTTTATAAGCGCATTTTAAATCAACTTAGCATCTCAAATTAGAAGAACCCAATTTCACACCATAAAACAAATCTCCGTTTGTCAAAATGTCACTGTGATCTCCATAACGGCCAAGAGCAATCCTCATCAAAATGTACTTCCATATCTGGGTATGGCTTCAAGCTGCATGCCTCCAAGACACCCCGTCTCATGGTGAATAAATAGCGAGAATCGCATTTGGAGGAAAAATGTATTGTTGTATGTCCGTACGGTCGTAGCCGCGAACGTCTGTTAGTTAATGCAATAATATAACCACTGACTCATTAAAGCTATTTTTGAAGTCATACATCCTTTGACGACTTAAAAAAAACATCGAGAGAGAAATTTTAGAGTTTCACGAAATGCTTGCGCCAACAATAGTCAAATTTGAAGATCTATATAAATGGTCATTAAACGCGTAGATTGAGAGAAGTATATGCAGAATGAAATAGATATATTTCAATTTAACTTCTTCCGTAGATATAGCTTAGGGATCGGAGAGTAGCTCTGTGGCATACACAGTTCTGGTGGGTCAATAAGCATGACTAATGCTATAATTTTAAATAAGCTGATATGAATAAATTGGACTTGTGAATCGGTGTAATAGAAAAATTAACTTTGAGATACTGTTTTTTTCTATCAAAATGTGAATGGAATTTATTAATGTAACAAATTTAGCAAATCTACTTCCAAAATACAGGCAACATTGCAGCATTACTTATTACGTATTCGCTGATATAGCGAATGGTCAGGATTGAAAGCGATTCTGATATACATCTCGACCCCGATTTTTACGTCTCTGTTCTGTTCGCAGTTGAAAGAAATATTTCACATCTCGCAATAAATTAGGTAGATATGCTAAATTTATTAAATCCATTACAAAAGCTTTTTTTATATCACGTAGAAAGATATTTCTGTTGTAAAAGTATAGGCGTTACCCGCGTCTAGGTCTTCATGGAATTTATAATAAAAATTGTTGGTAGCCAGCCCCATAATCTCCAGCATTCTTCTAAGTAAGCCCATGTAACATGAAAACGTTATTACTCAAAGGTTTCTCGGGTGATCGTTTTGCCAAGATATTTTGTGATTCAACGCAGTTTTTTTTTCTAATAGAACTTTGTAAATTACGTGATACTAATAGTTCTGCGTACTTCTTATAGAACTACCTAAAACTGCGTAGATCGATTCTAAAGTAAATTGATCGGTTGATTAGTTTAAAAATTATTTGAAAGAAACATTTGTTCTATTTTTTTTTTGTAATTTTTAAAAATCTTGGTTGATGCCAAATTTTTAAGTAATATAGATTCATTCAACTCTCTCTAATGCCGAAAGTTCTATTCTAATCGATCCATTGGTTCAAAAGACATTTTATTTAAAGCTTCTCAAACATACATACATCCATACATTAATATCTACATACGTACATTCCTCTCCATACATTATTATTACTCATCCTAAGCTGTCAACAATACATTTTATTCCTTTACATACATACAAAACACATATTCTTTGAAAATTAAAAACGTTTGAAATTTGAAAACGTTTTCAAATTTCAATTTTAGATAAGTTTGTATGTTTTTCATTGAGTTATTATCACTATTTCAATGATGTTTTATGTGTAATAATTTTCTGATCAGCTTCATTTAAAACTATCGTTCTGCTGTGATCTCGTGAATCTTGGTCTCGCTCTTGATTCCAATTCCGGTACTAAAGTTAAATAAGCTCCGTGGGAGTTCAAGACGTCGACATCTTGTTCCATGTTCGACAACAGAGGCGAAAACAATAACTATCTTAATTTATGAACGTTTTCAATTCACTTGGCGGGAAGTTGATAATTTTACAAAAAATTTAAATTAATAGCAGGCATTTTAAAAAGAACGTCGTACTTAAAGTGGATAGTTTTTGAGTTACGTTTGGTTTTCGTTTTATCGAACGCGATACGCGTCATCCGCTCGCGCACGCCGTCGAATAAAGTAGTCGTTTATAGTTACCTGTAATTCACGATTAACATATACAACCGGGCGGTTGCGAAAACTAATCAAAAAGTACCATATTTCCACATTCTGATATTGTGGATATCGAAAATCTTGACCACGGACGAATTGACCAACGGTTTTCGTATAAAATAATACGTTCTTTTGGGATAATTCGATCGAAATTGAATCGAGAGCGAATCGGAATATAATTGAGACAGGAATCAAGAGTGAAACCGAGACCGGTACAGGGATCATGGTCGATAGCCCGCTGGATGTAAAAGACGAGGTAATCCCTTCTATGTCGATGCTAGCGAGAGACTATTTACGATGGTGTGCTATGTTTTTGATAGCTGAGATGGAGCGCAGTGAATCGTCGCCCCTCGAGAGTAATTCCGAAAGCGAAGCCGGCACCAGCGCCGGCAGCGCGGACACGCAGCGGTCGTACAAGCAACAAAAGGTCAAGTGACGTCATCTATGAAATTTTGACTCCGCATTGAAAAATATACCCAGACAAGAGAATTTGTTTAAAAATATCTGCACTTTGATCTTCGTTGTTGTTTTATAATGTGCATAGAGATAAACGATTTTGGAAAACATACGTCATTATATAAATTTACTCGGGCATTTTATAGTAAATAAATATATGCATCAGTGCGCATTGTGATTTTATAGTCGATGAAAGTCATTTGAAATAAATACTAATTTACATAATTTTCCTTGTGAGTCTGGATTGTAAAAGTAGTATTAAAATACGAAAATATATATTTATATATACAAGAGAAACCGACTGATCAAAACAACCGGAACGACTGTATCTATAATCCTGAAATTGTGCACTAGGCTTCTAAAATAAGCAAGCACTATGAAACAGATATTGGAAACTTTATCCCGAAAGGATCCTCTCTTCATGAAAACTAAACTAAAATACTCGACAATGACAGGGAAAACACTATCGTTCAACCAAGTGTATAAAGTGCAGGCCGGGGCTCCGTACGTTCATGAAATTGAAAGCCGGGACCTTACATGAATGTATGGAGCCCCGGCCTGCACTTTGTACACTTTTAATTGAAAACTTCATTATTAAACGAAAGTGTTTTAACTATCATTTTGGCGGTTTTTAGTTTTGTTTTGATGAAAGGAGGATTAAAAATATAAAGATTGTTATTTAAAGAAAGATCACTAGATACAAAAGATGAAGGAATACATTCTATGTGCATGCGGACGACAGCTATTATATTATGCATATATATATATATATATATATTACATAACTACTATTATGTATATATATTCCACCAGCAATTGAAAGTATAATATAAATAATGGAGATAATTAAAAGTATATCAAATATTCATGTTAAATATAGAAGCCAAGCGAAAGAATGGCGAAAGATCATCTGGTAGAATTGTTACATGAATCTAATACTAACTTGCGAAAGTAATATCAACATTTTTTCGAAAGAAACGTGCAGTATTAAGTAGATATGTTCTATCATGCCACGTATATGTACAAATATCTAATATTATAAAACTGCAATAAAATTGATCGTTTTCACAGATGGAGTTATTGAATAAAACTTGGCCTTGGGCGGATGAAAATAAGCCTATATACAAGTGAGTTAAATACAGTCCTATGCGATCATATGTTTACGAGAATTTATTTTACAATTTCGCTTTTCCAGGATCGCCGATCACTATGAACCAGTTTATGCGAGATGCATCAATAAAAAGTGATGTATATTTTACCTAGCCATTTTTAATTTCTCCAACACGCGTTCTTGCATGAAAGACATTATATATAATTAAAAGTTAAACCTTCGACGTCTCAACCCCGCCTACGTCTGTCGCCATTTTTACTATTCCTACTTTTACTATTACATAAACATACAGTCTTAGATATTATGTATGTATTAATACATAATGTGATTGGTACATACCATTTCAACATTTATAAAATTCAAGAATTGATTTTCCAATTTCGAATATTATATATTTTATATAATAAATAATAGATGTTATATAAAATATATAGAAATAACTACATATTTCTTTGTTTCAACCTTATACATACATACATTCCTGTACCATTCCTCTGATTACCCGATTGCGATGAAACTTTGAGTGCGCGCGCCCACGAACGTTTCTAACAAAAAGAAACCCCCAAAAAAATTGAATATATTACAACGCATTTCAGAGACAACTAGTATTCTATGAAAATGATAAATATTATTTTGCTAATTTTAGTAATTGTAAATATGAAATATAATTAGTGATAAATTTGTTTCTGTTTATAGAGTCAAATGGCTGGAAGAAAGAATTTCTAAAGAACAGCTACACTTGAAGAAACCGAAGAATACCAGATAACTTTGACCTTCTTGTGTTAAACACATATATTTTACATTGTACCAATATGTAGTTTTTATCATATTTTGTGCGATCTTCTTTAACTATATATTAGACTGTTTAAAAATAATGTAAAATGATAATCATGTATTCATATAAATATTTATTCCCAATGAATAAGTTTGCTGTTTTAATATTTACGTCACTTGCCGTTCAAAGAACAATGATACACATAATATCCTTCCGTCACACGACGATATACGCCTCACTGCCGAAAGCAGTGCGCAATCGCATAACGCGGAGCTTGTTCCAAAAATAACAGAGGAAGGCGCGCGTCGGCGGAGCGGCGGGCGGTGCTTCCCGAGGCCACATCGATTCAAAGGCTATATTTACATCATTGTGAGTGTAAAATCAATTACAATTTGTTACAGTAAAGAAAATGTATTTTCTCCTATACCATTTCAATAGATACCATATTTTTTTACTCTGCCAATTGCGTATTTATAAATCACGGCGAGGAAAGAAATAGTTTAAAAAAAACATATCTATATACTAATATTTTTCCTGTTGTGTGTCTTTTACAAAACGAATACCTATTATGTGTTAAATATAATTTAGTAACTCCTAATATTTTGCACCTCACATAAAAAAGTTATGCGCTTTAAGCACCTGCTGCACATCTTGATTTCTATTTTTCTTTAAATTATCTGTGGCACGTACTTACTAAAAAAACTTATTAGATATTCTGTGATGTGAAATATCTAATGCGGCGACTCAAACCGGCCGTTGGCGCGTGGCGACACCTAGCGGCCCTCTTCCTACTCGGCTCGGTGATCCTCCTTCTCTCTCTCTCATTGTGCTGAACTCGTTTGCTTCAAGCGTATTCAGTGTTGTTGTTCACTTCGGAACACATTTTTAACTTTGAGTTTTAGTATTAATATCTATTTTGTAAACAAAGAATATTTATTTTTCTTTAACAATCTGTATCTGTGCATTTTGTTTTTTATACAGTATGCCATATTTTTTGGTTATGCCATATTGATTTCCTTTAATGAACCATCCTATCATAAATATTTTATATACAAAATAGTTTTGATGCTTTACATCCGCCTGGCGTTTCGCGGTAGCAAAGTTTTATTTTTCATATTAAATACATCAATACTAGACTCTTCAGTCTCTTTTAAAATAATAATCAAGACCTAAAAAAATTGCCGAATGCGATTAAGAAAGGCAAAATTCGGACTACAGCTTGATGTTTGTAATTGTTGAAATTTTGTATGCGTACGTGTAAATCATTACATTGCAATACTCGTATTGCAATGACGTTTGCTTGACACTGAGTTCAAGATCGTTTTTAACGATCGAATTCTTGAACGGTTCAATAGCATCTATTTGAAATTCTGTATACACAGTCAGTTTTGATAACAAATACCTACAATTAAACTATGATTTGACGCTGAAGCCAGGATTGTCTCTAGACCAGAGTTCACGCTATCATGTTATGCACTTTACATATATTCAATGACACACATAAGTGATAGGTTCTTGCATCAGAACATTGCGACTTTTCCTTTTTATTATTATTCTAAGTACTTTTAATAAAATCTTGTTTTGGAAAAAAAATACTCTTATTCTATTTGAGTCATTGCTTTAAATAAACGTAAGTAGTATCTTTGAGAAGCTGAGTGAATACCGAGGGATGCAAGAAAACTGTTGTTTGAGTTATTCGTCACAATTAATGTGACACATTCTTGTAATTGCAGATATATTAGCTGCAATTTCAGATTAAAAGGGGCTTCTAACCTAGATATTTCAATTGCCAAAGTTAAATGTATACATTTGTAACTTCATAATTCACTATCCCTGTCTTTTACAATTAACAGTGCAAAACGAAATATTACTAAGGAATTATTTACTTCCAATCTTCAACATCGGCCGAAAGCTAATAATCCATCAAACGCACAACGATAATAAAAAGATCTGGCTCCATTTTCAACTGGCTGAATATAGAATTGAATTAGAGCCAACTTCCCAACAATATAATCTTAATGAAACCACGTACATGTACCTCCTTGAAGTGTTTTTTTTTTTGCGTCGTAAAAAGATTAAAGAAACCTCGAATAATATTTGTTCTCTTCATACGAAATATCTCTCCTACGTGTACAGAGAACATTAGAATGAAGAGATTTGTCAAATTTGACACCTCAAAAATATCTGTAACACCCCCAAACATATATACTACCTATACTACATTTATAGATTTCTCCGCCTGTAAATCTCAAACAAGCAACCCGTCAGCATTCACCCAATTTTCTAGATGAACATTAATTATTTCATGGAATCGAATTAGTTCCTATTTTTCCGCAGCCGAATGAAATAAACAATTTTATGTTTGTCTGAATATTAAAGTAGTATTTGTAACCACGTGAACTTGTTATATTTGTTTGTTTATCAAACGGAAACATCAGACGCTGTTAAATTGACGTCCTCGTTGTTAATTCATGTCAACTTTCTTTATGTTGCGTTAATTAAATTCGACAAACTCTTCACTTTTATTCATACCTAATGATGTGAAAAACAATGATATGAAAGTATTCAAGATGTAAAAGATGTTTAACGTAAACAGCAAACAACAAAATTTGGGAAGTTGTACATAATAGTTAAAGTCTGACGTCGACGGTCCGCGGCCCTATTACATAAAAGCAGAAATCGATTGCGATTCCGGAATCGATTTGCGAGTCGAAATTATTGGGTATAAAAAAATGTTATTCTAATATGCAAATGTTATTCTTATATGAACGACTTTAAGGCTTTTGATTAAATTAAATCTTTGCACATTTATCGTTACATTACAGTTGCACTAGCACTTCATAATAGAATAACGTAGCCTGCCCGTATTTGGGCTAAATGAAATTTTTTTAAGTGCCCTTTGACTGTAATTGACTCTCAGGGTCTGATGATGGAGCCCGACGGTCGGCACTAGAACTAACATATATAATAAAGGAACATTTGGGTTTGTTGGAATTGCCCTGAAATGTATTTTGACCATGACTCAATTTCAGGGTCTAATGATGGAGCTTCCAAACTTCCAGCTCGATTATCAGACCCTGAAAGCCAATCATGGTCAAAGTGTATTCCACAACAATACCAAAAAGCCCAAACACAGCTAGGCTGCGTTGTTTCATTATGGAGCACTAACGCCTACCTTCCGAGTTCATCATCAGATTTTGGAAACCAATATAGTCAAAGTGCATTCCAAGACAATTCCAACAACCGCGAACACCGCTTGGATACGTTGTTCTATTATGGAGTACAAGTCCCTACCTTCTAGCTGCATCATCAGACCCTGAAATTCACTCGTGGTGAGAGTATATCTCAAGAAAACTTTAACAATCTCAAACACGACTAAAATATGTAATTCCGTTATGGAGTTCCTGTGCCTACCTTTTGGCTCCATATGATACCATATTATTGTAATGTCATCGGCCTTCAATAAATGTGCAAAGATTTCATTTAATCTATCGATTTACATAAAAAATAATTCTTCACTTTATACGAAATACGAATGACGGAAAATCGATTGTAAATCGCTTGAGAATCGCTGTAGACTAGTTTTTGCTTTGACAGCGTAGTTTTAGAATAATTGCGAAATTGCGACCCCTAACTGTTTTTGAATTTAAATATGCGACGAAATTTCATTTTGATAATTTAGTGATTTTAATGGAGAGGCAATACTGTTAATAGAAAGACAATTAGCATTTCGAAATATCAACTTGGGAATGACAAAAGTAATTTTAAAATTATGCCAAATCAAAAATCGATTTTTACATAATAAGACCGCGGTTTGGTTAGTCTAGTTAACAAATTCTTTTTTTTATTTATGCCAACGATGACGTCATAGTAATAGAATTCAAAATCACAACATAAATGTAACGAAACAAATAATCACATAAGTTCATTAATATAGTTTTAGGTATTTTTTTAATGAACCTGTGAGTGCGAGTAGAATTATCGTCTTGGCGGTTCCGTACAAACTTATTTTTATATGTAGATATTTCTTACATCAAGAGTATCGATTATATTTGCTTGTTTTCTAATTAATACTTACAAAATATCCGAGGCTTAATGTTTTTTTTTATCACATTGCTTTAGAAAAAAAAATTATGTAACTTTCCAAATTTTTGAACATGGTCAATTTTCTTAGCGGGAATTTAATAAGTGGTCTCCCAATCTATCAGAATCTAATCGGTCTACATTACGGTGAATACTTCAGCTTTTCACATATTTTGTGTGGTGTTTGACTAATTTCATGGTTCTCAGTCAACGGAAAATACTCTATAGGTTTTAAAGAGTGAGTTCATGTGTATCAAAGTAACAAAATCACCGTTTCTCTTGAATGCGTTGACTTAGGAGCTTGAATTTTTTACACATCCAAGGGAGCTTAAACCCTAGAATTTTATGATAATTCAACTCGAAATCTTTTTTCGCTCCTTGGTAAAAGGGTTTTGACAGATGGACAGACAGAGAAACAGATGGACGGATATCGAAGTGATACTATAAGATTTTCTTTTGAATAATGAAACCCTAAAAAAACAAAAAACCATGAGTATTCTTTTTGAAAACTCCCCGAAAAGTCGCATATAACTAGAAAAACAAGTAAGTATGCCAATACTTTAACTAGTGTAAACTGAGGTGCACTAGCAAAAGCGCGTATATTCATAGTACTTACGTCTCTTTGTTGAGAACTGAAGTTTTCCGGCTATAACTCAAAAACGGTGTATACGATCATGTTTAAAATATCATTTATTTAAAGTATTTATTAAACGTAACCTTTTTAATTATTATTTTTTATATTTTTTGGATATACGGCCTAGAAAATAAAAGGGTGGAGTATATAATTTCTGCTACTGTCGAAGCGATTATTTCCAAAAATATTCAATTGTCAAAAAAATTGCTTAGAAACTTTAAGGTGTTCTTAAAAGAACTGTCGAAAATGTGCCGCGCGTCGATATTTGCTAAAAAATTTTTTTCAACTTCTATTACATGAATGAAGTGCCCCCTTTAGGAATATTTTTTTTTTATTTAACTACAAAACTAAGTAACGGCTTATGCAAGACCCAATATTGGACGAACGGATGGACATGACGAAACTATAAGGGTTCCGTTTTTGCTATTTTGGCTCGGAACCCTAAAAAAACGCATAGAATATATAGTCCATTTTAAAAATAAGTTTATTTTATTCGGCAATAATTTCCATACTAAGATAGGGGCATAACCTTTTTTAAAAGGGCATAGTGTGCTGACGTATCGCCACAAAACTGTACCGTGTTCTTTAACGTCTAGAGTACAATTTCTATTGCGTCGGATATTTAAGTGAATATACATGCACATGGTGTCAGTAGAACCGTCTTACTTATTGTATGATTTTCATTCGTAATTTATTTTTAATATTACTTAACTATAGTAGTAAAAAAAAGATTATACCGATTTGGACAAAGAATGCATGATTGCATACATCTGGCACATTGATGGATTTTGATATTCACAGAATATAGTCACTTGTGCAGTAACATAGAAGGTAAATTTTTATAATAATGTTTTCAATGCTTTTAGAAGCGTTGGGCAATTACTTATAATATGACGTTATTGAAATCTATTTATGTGTGTACAGTTTTTTTTTTTTTTGTAATCCGAAAAAGCATTATAATACGTAATGCTTTTTATATAATAAAGTAAAAACGCAAAATAACACCATAAGGTCTTATATTTGACAGTCTATAAAAAATATTGCATATTAATGAGAAGGATACTCATATAAAAGTAGACACGAGATACGAATCCTGATAAATACTACAGAACAAGCAAAAAAGCCAGTTGTCTTAGATGTTGCTAATTTATTCTTTTAATTTACTCGTAATTAGTTTTTCTAAATATTACTGCAGTACTTACCTGTTCTGATTTAGTTCTTACGCAAGTAAAGGTTTTGTGATTCACAAGCATTTTATGTTCCTTAATATGAAAATAAATGATTTAAATTTATTTAGGAATAATGAAAAATAATTACGTTGCTCAAACTTCAATTATTTAGGACTATATATGTGGCTATTGTTTATTCGAAAAACACTAACAATTATTGAGTGATTGCACAAAAACTATGTTCATTCTTAACTGTGACTGTTTCAATTTCGCGATAGAATAATATTTATTGTAATAAATAAAAAATAAATCTCATCCGACCGAGACAACAGTAACAGCTAGAAGACACGTCTATCCATAAATTACTTTATCTGATAAGAGGCCGTTGCGGCGTCGCCATATCATCATTTATATCGAACGTAATTGTGAAGGCGAATTATTCGTTCGGAAGCATTTAGTACACCGGAACGTGTAACATGAGCGACATACATAGTCCGGTGGACGGCCTCAGCGCCGCCGCATCACCATCGCCGCGGGCTGCGAAGCGATCGCACGTTAACTGACAGGTATTTTATACCGATTAATTAATAATACGGCACTCGATTGTTTTTCATTACCGCATTCTTTATTACAAGCTTTTTTTCATTCAAGAAAGAACGCATATATTCGATAACCACATAAATAACTACAGTCGAATGTTATAAAGAGACAAATGGATAGAGACAGCGTTAGGAAGTTGTGACGTCATAGTGTAATATCTTATCAAAATCGAATGCATTTTAAACTCCGTTTTGCAAGAAAGAGATAGCAACATTTTTTAATGGTTTCCATTCGTTGTATTTTTATTCGATTATAATTTTGATTTAATTTTTGTTATCATCTAAGTCGTTATCTAATAATTTTGTCTAAAAGAAAACGTTTCCGATATCAGTTAATCAGGTACCGAATTTAACGATATTAGTAGCATTTGCAAGGACGTTGAAGAAATTATTAATAATTAGGTACTTTGATTTTATAGCGACTGTCAACAAGTAAAGACGACTCTACGTCATTATTATATTTTTTTAAACTTATAGGACTAATATAACTAATCAATATAATTCATAAGTCTTCATCTATTAACCACGCGTATTTCAGTAGAAAAGAATATTGTCAGTACTTAGTCGGGTTTATCATTGACCGAAGAACGGAATTGTAACCTAAGGTCAGTTGCACGACCTACATTGTTTTATCTAGTTCTATAGAAATAGCTTTGCTCTAGTTTGAAGTGCGATAGGCGCCAATAGATGATGCCGGTTGCACGATATTTAGTTCTTAATGCTGTATGATTGTTAACAATAATAAATACGAATGATAACAATATCGTTTTACTTGAGGAAATTAAAAAAAATGTTAAGAAACATTTTATTTTTTTAATAATTTTAATTTAATTTATATTTTAATTTTTAGTTTGATTTTACAAGTAAATGTAAGGAAATAAAAAACAATATATGTGTGTGTGTGTGTGTTTGTGTGTCCAACCTTTACGCGCGACGATGAAATAAAACTTCCTTGTTTAGCGTTGTAAGTTATTGTTTAACGTTGTTGCTTATAGTTAAATAGTTATCGTAAATTTCTAAATGCTAGGCATAATATATTTAAATATTAAATCTCGTCCGAATCCCTTCGATAAAACTTCGTTCAATGAAAATATTCGTAATTTTTTTCTAATTTTTAGCGACATTTTTAGAAACTCTTGAAAATCTATAAAATATAAATCTAAAATCATATATATAGACGATATACGACATACTTAATTTATGAATTTCACGAATGAAATGTGCATTTTATGCGCAAATTGAATACTTATCTATCCAATTCAGCTTATACTAAAAGTAATTCTTAAAATACATCATATGTTCGTACAAAATATTTTAACTAAAAAAAATCGCCGATCTTATTCATTTAAAAACACACTTTAAATATATAATAACTCTGAAATCTAGTTAGGAACATACGTAGACATAAAATTTAGCCCCTAAAGAGGTGAAGAAAAGCTTTGAAATTTTATGGAGAAAACCGTACCTAAATGATTTATCAACTTCGAGGCGAACTTTCTGACACCAAATGAATACAATTCAACAGTATCCTGTTCGTACTATAATACTATTATTTTTATTATAACGCATCCTAAGAAATAATTTTTAGTATATAATTAACTACCCACAAAAATAAAAGTTTGTTATGAAAGTACCCATCGCTTTTGACTGCCTTCTTACCTCGTTTACGTTTCTAGTTTCAGGTTTTTTCTGAACTTGACTGGCACGCTGCCATTTTTCTTGACGTTTGTTCTAAAAAATGTACAAAAAAAACCTAGCAGCTACTTTAATTTCCCACTGATCAGTACGAAATATTAATAACACTTGTTCTTAGATTAAGTCTAAATTGAAATATCTAGAAAAAATATAGATAAATGATTTAATGCGTCAAGTTATTACAAAATAACAATATTATCTCCAAACAAAGAGAAAACCGTTTTTCTTTATTTTGTAAAATATTTTATTACTAACGAACGTTTAATCGACCACAAACGATGATTGAAAATGTCACATTGTAGCCATGTTCAAATTAAGTATGTATAACTAACGCGCTCAATATTTGAAGACAAACGATCACGTAAGTTTTATTCGTGCTTTTTGTCGGGCTGTCATCGCCGCACTGTGCGTCGAAGCTCACCCGCCCACAATCCTCTTATTTCACGTCGAAGGGCTTTTTACGCCGGCCCTGTGCGGGTCGAGGGATGCCAAAGACCTTCGTCACCAATAGTCTGACTACGTTCAAACGGCTAACGTGCTTTCCGAGGCTCAGATCACTTGAATCAAATTACCGATCGGTAATATAGCCCGTGACCATGATTCAAACCAATACCTATCGGATGCGAGGCGACGCTCTTGTCCACTGATCCACCACCGCTCCTACCCAGTAAGCCACGGAACATACAGAACGCGAAGTCTAAACGGAATTTTGGACGCGTTTTTTCGGTGATTCCCCGCGACCATTGCTGCTTTATGCGACATATTTAAATACTGTTGTACGTTTTTAAGTATGTTTTTGAGTGCCAGATCCAGCGTGGGTCACGACTCACGCTCTAATTGAAAGTTAAAAAAGAAATCTTTTAAGTTTCATTTAGAGTGTGGAAAGACATCTTGTGCTGAATTAAACATATTTTTTGATTAAGTACACCTAGAGAATGAAGTTGGATTGCTGAGTGTTAGTGCAGGCAAAACCGCGAGCAAATTCTTATTGGAGTACGTTTTAAACAAACCTGTTTTTTCTTTAATATTAATGAAACGTCGTGTACTTAGTTACAAGAAAACAAATAAGATAACACCGTATGCAGATATAATACACAACAAATACGTTATCTATAGCTACGTAATATTAATACAAGACAAGAACAGAAAAGGCAAATTGGTTGTACAACACAAATTAGGATTGTTGTTACATAAAGTGGGTACAATACTAGTAATGCAGATCCCAGACCATTTTGGCCACTGAAAAGAAATAGAAATGGTTTTTGTTTATTTTTAAATTTAATAATTAAATTTTTCGATTCATTAGATGTGTGTAACTGCACTTTGAATAATTTTGAATTAACTTTGAATTAATTTTCATTTTATTTAAAATCCCTTCGTTTCTCTCTCCAGATTGCGCATGCGTCTCATAAAAAATATCTAACAACAATTTCATCGTATCCGTTAGTATTTTAATGACTTTTGTCACAGCGTATAGCTTATGTCTTTTGAAACATTACAAATGATCGAGATGCAGAGATCGCTTCGACGAAAAATGATACGATGTCTGCAGACGAAGTATGGCGGGTGAAACACAAAGTATGGCGGGCGAGGCGCGCAGGCCGCGGGGCGCGGGGCGCCGGGCGCGGCTGGTGCGCGACAGGCGCTGCCTGTTGGCTGTGGCGTTCGTCACGCTTGCTGTGCTAATTTCGGTCGTCGTCGCTGGAGTCGCGCAAAGTACGAAGTTAGTATTTGAAGCATGAGCGTATAAATGTGTACGCATGAGCGTATATATTTTTAATTGCTTTGGATGTTGCATGCATTTAATATAGTTAAATAGCTGAATCGATTACAAAGCAAGAACGTTTTTAATATGAGAACTAAACTTATTATATATTTAATATATTCTAATCGCTTCTTATTAACTCGCTTCTTCGTCTATCTTGTTTGTTTGAATGAAATTTGAGGATCGATTTCAAACTAGCTTCTTCGATAATGCATGAAAATATGGATGAAAAAGAAAAGTACGAATGTCATTGTCTCGCATAAAAATTTTAATTCGTATTGTGAACTCGCCATACGATTTAAATTTATATACGAGACAATGACATACAATAAAACAGTAAAACCTGGTGTGTTCGTACATTAAAGATAGGTATGTATGGGAAATGGAGAGGGTACGATAAGAGAGATAAAATATAAAAGAAAACAAAGGTTTTAAGTTTTTCGTCTGCGTGTCTGTTAGCGCATATCTCTGAAATTACTGAACGGATTTTAATGTAGTTTTCATGGGTGGAAAGAACTTGGTTTAGAGTAGAATATAGGCTTTATTTTATTTAAATCGGACATTAGAAAAAGTTATCTTCACGTAAGCTAAATATGTGCACTTCTGCCGATACGATAACGATACTGATATTTATAAAAAAATATATTCACGTTACCATCTCCAACACTGATGCGGCTACTGCAGGCTTCAAAAGATATTAAAAGTTGTGAGTTTAGGATATAAAAATATAGAAACAGACTGTTATATCTATGTAATATTTATGTAGAATTATAACTAAAAAAAAATTGAAAATTGTATTCTAACAAAACATCAATTATGTTTTAAAAATGTTTTTTAACAGAAATATAAGTTATTTTTTGAAAATAGTTATATCTTTGTTGTTGTTGTTGTTGAAAATAGTTTTTGAAAATAGTCATTAAATAGAATGTCATTTAAAATCAGAAATGTAATCCTTCAAATTCACATTTATAAGATTTTATTCAGGAAACACAACATCCTTAAATTATTAAGTGGAAGCCGATTTTGTAAATCTATTAAGACGAGACCTGCCTTTGCGAAAGGTCCTTCGGCTACGATAAAACTCATTTGAAAACTGAAATACTTTTGGACCATTTCTTTCAAATACAGGTTATGATGAACGAACTAAGCGCGGGGATGGTGCGTTTACAACATCGATGGTCATAGCGCAGAATTCAATATGTATCGGCGTATCGCCAAACTCGCAATAATTCAGCAGAACAATATAAATACTTTAATGAGGCGTCATAACAAATACCACTGATTTCGATTGTTCTTACATCCGATTTTTTTTTTTTTTGATTAATTTTTTGTTCGTTTCATATGGATATTTTTACTTTTAGACCGACTTAGGAAAAAAAAAAGGAGGAGGCGCTCAATTCGTCCGTACTTCTACATATCCGACTCGGCAATGAGGCCGTCCGCGGTTAAGCACAGCGGCGGCGAGGGCTGACGTGTGCAGGCGGCGAGCGGGCGAAAGGGGGTGTGCGTGCGTGAGGCCGAACACAAAAGGTAGCAACAGATGCGCACGTTGGCATAACCTTTATGTTATATAAATCGCGCGACACTTGGATCAGTTTCCAAAACAAAATTATCGACAATTATCGAAATTATCGACAAACAATCATATCGACAAAATCTCGGGATAGTGCGTAACCGCGGACCGGGTGCGCGATCGATGAAAATGATGCCCCCGCTCGCTGCCGCCGCCGACGCCGCGGACGGGCCGTCCGCCGATTCGAATGTCTTTGGGTACGTACGTGGTGCGCACTTACTAGATGAACGGCTGTGGTATTTGCAAGTAAGTCCACTTTAAGCACCCGCGTTTGGCGTTCGACAAGAAGTTTAATTATTGCTAATTGCGTCATTACTCATTAGAGCTCTATGTAGAAGGTGAAAATTGAGTTTTCGCGGTGTCCTCCGTCCACCTGTTGGTACCTACGTTACGGTCGTTACTCGTTTTAACCGACTTCAAAAATGAGGTGGAGATTCTGTGTTCGTTTGTATACATTTTCAGCGGTGACTTGGTCAATTGTGGTCCGCTTTGGAAAATTACTTTTTGTGTGAAAGGTTTTATATTCCTGAGGCGGTCCCACGGTCACCGATCAGTATCCGATGACAATTGATACTCTCAAGTATTGTAGACATGTATAGTATGTTTGAGCTTCTTTTTACATATTCAAGTGTTTACATTTGAGCAGCGTCTCATGCTGCCGAACTGATGATAGAAGTCACAGCACTCCTTAACCGTTAGGAGTTGTTAACGGGTAGCACTGCGATATGTCAACAGAAACTACCCTTCAATGGGCACTAGAAAGTATACACAGAATTAAGATTACTTTAATAAATAATTGTAATTCTTAAATTCTAAAATTAATAAAATAATAAGAAAAAATATGTAGATAGATTAATATCTATCTACATATTTTCTCATATTATTATATATATATAATTCTAATGTGACAAACTAAGCAGCGACACATCGGAACTATTTAGCGATAACAGTATAAATACGGCGCATTATTTTTATGTAAGAATGAATGCAAATGTGATCTCAATGAATTATAGAACTTTTATATTATAAAGTGGAATAACTTATATGATTTATATAAGAATTATTTCCTAGTTACACTCCAACTATGCATCTAAAGACCCTGGAATAAGTACCATACCGACCGATAAATTTGGGAACGAAACTGCTTTTTCACTGTTTTTATACAAGTAAAGGAGACGCCTGGCTAATTATATTAACTATGGTTTCATCCAAATGCAAAATAGCTACATGAATTATAAAGTTAAAATTACTTCTTAACTAAAAAATATTAAAAACAATAATGTTTGTAAAATTAAAAACCGCTTTCAAAAACTCACTTGAATAAAAGGTTTCTTTTTTGGGACGGTTCCAGCTAAAGCAAGACAAAAGAAAGTATAATCGGTAAAGATGAATAGGTAACGTGAGTTATTGAGCCGAAAGGACATCTTGCTCTAAGAATAAGACACAAGTGTGCCTGATTCATCTTTACCTAGAACCAACTCCAAAAACAACTAATTATTATTTACGTAAATAGTTAATTATTTTACGGTATTTGTAATAATTAATTATGTAAATAGGTCTTTGAAGGCGCTTTTTATGACAGTTGTTCTTAGCTTTCGCTATATATTTTAAATTTTAGTCACAGAAATCATTTACCCGTGTATATTTTTGATGTAAAACACCACATTTTATTTCATTATCTGAAAATCTGTGGATTCGTGGTCCGCATAGGGGTGGCGCAGAGATCAAATCCTTGCTCCATGTCTGTTTTGATGTCAAAACGTCTTTCAGCTTGTTAAGTACTGTGATAGCCTCTAAAACTTTAATTAAACTAGATTATTACATATATTTCGTTACTGCTAAAACACGAATTATTACAATATTCATCGAATGCAGTAGCTTCTACTGTTTATTAATAATGATACGAATAATGAGATTTGCTAATATACTGATGTTATCCCCAAAGTTTAAGAACTTGTCGCAAGCACTATATTTCACCACAGACGATACAACTTTTATACTTGACAGAATAAGCAGGGCAAAAATATGATAGAATTAGTAATTTCCGGTTATCCGTTGAAAATCAATGTGTACGTGGCGTCAACGTTGATATAAATCACTTCTTAAGTGATCTACTGAATTAAAGCATTGTGAGAGCATTGGCAGCGACATGAAAAAATAGTTGTAGGTTATTGGGGGTTTTATTAAATAAAATTAAATAAAGTTTATGTTCACTATTATATATTTTCTATTATTAGAGAGGTACCTACACTTAACCGCGCGTGGAACTCGTACAGAATTGAAACACTGACCAAACGCGTATTGCTGTATGTGACGAATCAGTACGTGTATGTACTGAACTCCGATGAAAGAACAAAGCGACCTTGTCACAACGTGTAAATAGATTTATATTTTGTTGTAGTCCAATAATAGTCACAAAGGAATAAAAGCTGTTAAGCTTCAGGATCAATTTCTTGTATTACAAAAATATCGTCGGATTTTAATAATTTATTTCTAGTAGAGTAATAGTGTAACAGCGGTTGAGATCACAATGTATAGAGCAACGTGTACTAAGTGTTTATCGTGGAGCGCCTGTTCTTCCCGTGACGTCATCGAGCCAGTATAAGCGCCTGCGAGTGATTGTAGTGAATGAGCGTTGTGTAAACTTATAAATTAGTGTAGCGTGACGACACTAAATGACATGACAACGCGAAACAACAACAATATTTTAAATTTTTTTTGTGTTATTCGGTACTAAATTGAAAATTGCAAAAAAATTAAAGATGTCGTCTCATGTGAGTCGTCAATATGCGCGGAATTGTAAAAAACGCAAATCAGAGGAAAGCTCGCCTCAAAAGGAATTTAAAATGCCTAAAAAGCGCACTACCGAGCGAATATAAGAACTATTGTTGTTATTTTATACCGACGCTTTTACGGAAAATCTTCGGCGCAGACTTTGAATACGTAAATTTTTAGTTTATGTCAATGGTTTATCTGGCCTTGTCATGAAATAGTACACTTTCAAAATGGTACCTCTCTGTTGTTCAAGGTTAGAAGACAACAATTAATTATAAGGGGCCGTTCATAAATTATGTAAGATATTTAAGGGAGGGGGGGCATTGACTAAATATTATAATTTCTTACTATAGGGAGGGAGGGTAGAGAATGTGATATTACGTAAAATTTCACCACTTTCGCGCTAAAAAATGGCGTTATTGGATAGCGCCACCTGTGCTATCTCTCTTACTCAGTATGGAATCTTACAAAAATATGTATGTGTCTTCTACACTTTTACTATTTCGTTGTTGTTGTCATTGACCGGGGATTTCCTGTTACTTGAAATCTCAAAAATATATCTCATTTCCTTTTAGAATAATTATTTGATCTAACATGTCTGGATACTTACATCCACTGTTATTTAAAGCGTGGAGAGAAGGTTTCCCAGATAAAACACCAAAGATTTGTCAACAAGAGTCTAATTTATTCTGGACAACCAACAAAGAAGTTTTCAAAAATGATGACAATGCTTTCGGAAAATTTGTATCTCATTAAATAAACGATTTAAAACAGCTTGCTGCTAAGAAAAAAAACCAACATGCTCGGTTTTTTTTTAAACAGGTTAGTTGGCACCGTATTTCTAACCCTGATTAAAAATATAGATTGAAAAAAATTGAAAATGAAGATATTTGAATTTTTTTCAATAATTCCAATTTTTTGGTATGTATATATAGGTATACAATTTGCATTGAGTGACCTCTGTTCAATTTTTTTCAATCAATATTTTTAAAAGGGAAATTTTATTGTTCAAAATATTGTTATCAATGTTTTAATATTATTTTTAAGTAATTGTTATATGTAAAATTCTATTTAAATGAACTTATAAGTTACGCATATTTTGCTGTGTATGCTAAGCTATAATCAAAATCATTTCTTGCAGCAAAATGTATCTGGAGGACCTCTTACTTTGATGGAAAAACTCGATGATTCTTCTGTGGCATTATGCACTCGAGAAGTCGATACGACGCACAGGCTGATTCCGAAAGATACGATTCCTGATAAATCACAATTGACATGTCATCCTACTCCAGCACAAGATGCAATTGAAAAAAAAATTTCATTGGTGGAGAGTGAATCAAATACAAGTATTTTACGTCGGGATTCTGGTCTTGGAGGGCTCAAGATCAATCAAGAAATCACTGAAATGCAAAAAAAACTCGATGAAGCTAAAAAACAAACTTGCTAATAAAAAACGAAACGCTGAATATCAAAAAAGTTTCAGAAAAAAAAGGCAGGCATTGATAAAAGACGTTATTAAGAATCCAGTTGTAAAACAACAATTAAATGTGCACGAGACAGTTGGTCGCCCTCGTTTGGAGGAAGCACAACCTGAGCTGTTGAAAGTTTTAGCAGAAATTGCTAGTTTTGGAGGTGGTGCAGATGAGAAATGCCGAACTGAAATGATAAGAAGCTGTAGAACTCTAGATGACTTGGTCAAAGAACTAGAGGCGTTAGGTTTCAATCTATCACGAAGTGCTACGTATCTTCGTCTTTTACCTAGATGTTCTACTACAATTCAAGGAAAAAAACATGTAGTAACAGTTCCAGTAAAACTAGCGAGAGCAACAAATGATGAACACAAAAGCCATCCCGATGGTAAATTTTGCACTGCTTCTATCCGGGCTATCGAGTCTCTCGCCTCAATGCTTGGGCCTGCTCAGGTTTTCTTCTTGTCACAGGACGACAAAGCGCGCATTCCAATTGGTAAAACTGCTGTAGAAAAACAAGCACCCTTTCTGATGCATATGGAATATCGAGTACGACTACCAGATCACGACTGGGTAGTGGCAGAAAAACATAAATTAATATCTACAGTATATGCTGGCATTGAAATTAACACTGATGGAATGGGCAGACCTGAAGTAGTGACATACAGTGGACCTACGTACGTTGCAATCAGATCAGGAAAACATTCATCATCATCTGCACGCACTCATAGTATCGATTTAGAACATCTTATGGAGCTAACAGAATTTCAATCCCTGGCCAAAACAGACTATAATAGTATCAAACCAGTTATAATTATGACTGTTGACGGAGGACCTGATGAAAATCCACGCTTTCCTCAAGTCATCTTTCATGCTATTTCCCACTTTCGTAAATTTGATCTTGATGCTATATTTATTATCACTAACGCTCCAGGAAGAAGTTGCTTCAATCGAGTAGAGCGTAGAATGGCTCCATTGAGTCATCAATTATCTGGACTTATCTTACTGTATGATTTTTTTGGTAATCATCTTGATGATCAGCGACGTACAATTGATAACGAACTTGAACTCAAAAATTTTAAAATGGCTGGTAATATTTTAGCGCAAATATAGAGTAAACTAATTATTGATGATAAGCCAGTTGTTGCTGAATACGTAGATCCTGCTAGTGATAATATTGATAAAAGTTTAGTGGAATGGACTCCTGATTGGTACTGTAGACATGTAAGAGAATCTCAGTCTTTACTGCAAATTAGTAAATGCACAGAATTTAGTTGCTGCGGAAAATTACGAAGTAATTTGCGAATGATGTTACCAGATGGATTTATCCCACCACCTTATCCTCTTCGGCAAACGCAAACTTTAGATATACCACTTCCTAAAGACCAAGCAAATGCTAATTTTTGTCCTTTATTTGTGCAATTATCTCTAAACATTGGAATTCCTAGCCGCCCAGATTTTATTTTAACACCATACGATTTTTATTGTCCTACGGTTCAATCGCAATTGATTGCACGTACATGTCCAACTTGTGGGTTGTACTTTGCATCAAATAAAAATGTGAAAATCCATCGTCATCAATTCACAAGTACCAGTGTGCTCGTACTGATAATTTTCGACCTATCAAATTATTGCATCGTCGTGCTGGACGGAGTCTGTGTCTTACATCATACAATAATAATATCCTTAATATAGAATGGTACGACAATGAAGATATTGATATTGAAAAAATTGAAGAGCCTCAGGAAGAACACAAGGAATCAGTCATACCGGTAATTGAATCAATATCTGAATGGTTAGTCAGTCCTTGGATAAATGATAATTAGAGTTTTGATTTATGATCAAGATTTTTCAACACCTTTGGTTTCACTCAACTAATCCTGGTCAAAACTGTGATAGGTTGATACGATTAATGTTACTCAAGTGAGTTAATGATGTTTATAATAGTAAGATGGCAATAAAAAATATTTATAGAAATAACGGAGTTGTATTTTATTAATACACACATATCTTACGAAAATTTCTTATTAAGGGGTAGGGGGGAGTAGTTGAAATCTTATGATGTCTTACAGTAGGGGGAGAGGGGGTCAAATTAGCCCTCAAAACCTCTTACGTAATTTATGAACGGCCCCTAACGATATGAACATTATTATCTACAAAATTGAAAAATGGCTCACTGTGCATAGTTTACTTCTCAAGGAGAAGAAAATAAAATGTATGAATTTCCCACTTTCGAATGCAAAGGATGGATTTGGTGCTATTTGAATAGGAAAAAACGGATTGGAATTTATTAACGCTAGAGTATTCTGATCGTTATGTTACACGGTAGGCTCCAATGGGCTTCCTCATATTGATGAGGCTTAGTTCAGCTGCGTATGTAATTACAAAGATAGGTTTGCCCGATATCCATATCGCCCAATTTCATTCGGCATCCTCCCTTTGGGAACATACTGCTGATGTTCACGGAATTTTCGTGCTGCGAAAGAGGGCTCACACATTCGATTTTAAGGCCGGCATCAAGTTTAAAAAAATTGGTGTCTCAACCGTCGCAGTTCGTACATGAAAATGTACTTGACATTACTCTTATACAAAATAATAATAATAAAATATCTTTATTAACCAAAACTCTGTAAAAAACGGTATTATGAATATTTAATAGATAAACGGACATAACAAACTCGACTTTTTACAGGTGTTTTTTTTTTAATTGCAATAGTTTTATACATGTATGATTGTGAATCTGTATAATTTTTATTTTAAAAGAGCTAGTCTCTAGTTTCTATTTAGAGTTTTTGGAAAAAAAAATTGGTAATTGTGGTAAATTCTTAATTTGTTATGACGCACTTCATATGTTATTTTATAACCTGTGAAATTGTTTTAAATTTAATTTGAATCTATTTTAATTTATATACCTATAGGCCTGTCTATACACATAAATGTTTTGTTACATTCTGTACTTAATATATTATATATACATATATATATACACATACGTGTTATGATGCACTTCATCATTATTTACCTTGTTTGAAAATTTTGTCTCTCTGTCTATCAGTCTGCCTGTTTATCTACTGTCCGCCTGTTTGCTTGTATCTCTTCTTATAACTAAACAACGGCTTAACCTAAGTTTGAACCTTGATATAATTTGGAATATTATATCAAAATTATATAGATCATATACCTATTACAAATAAATCTTAGACCGTGTACAGTACAACGCACGAAAGTTTGCCGCTGTGAAATTAGTCGCTGTGAAAGCAGCAATGGCGTAAAATAGGGACGCGGCGAAGAAGAAGGAAGGGTCGGGGAACGTAATACTTGCGCAGTATATCATTCGGAGCCAATTCAGAGCGGCAAAGTTTCGTGTGTTGAACTATAATAACATGGTTACATATATGCTGCTTCGTTAATAATATAGTCCAGTCGCGGAATCGAATGGCATGGCGCTGGTGGTGGACACGGACGCCGGCACCGACGACGCCATGGCCATCATGCTGCTGCTCGAAGCGCAGCGCAGACACTACCGCCCTGACACGTGAGTATAATGTTGTGTCAATATTTGCATGTGAATCCTGCGAGTACGTTTGCAAATTTGAAAAAAAAACATGCATTTGTTTACAGTTTTATGTACAGACAACATGCAGAGAATGATATCGCAAATAAAACCAAAACAATAACACCCTCATAACTTTTCGTTTACCTTCATTTTTGCCAATGTAGTGCACCTATATCTGAAACAGAATGTAAGAGCTTAAAATTGTTCAACTTTATTCAAGTCCTAGTCTGACTGTAAAGCTAAATTTCGTCCGGGAGTAAAAATATCAAATCATGAGGTATAAATATACTAATGAATGCACTTGGCGGGGCCGTCTATCTGTGTTTAATGTGTAAACATATTTTTCTAACAATATAAGTAACACCCACTTAAGATATTTACGCTTAATAGCCATGCAAATTCAAATAAAACAAATACGAACAAATTGAGACCGACCTTTAAAATCATTGATTTCGTGCATTATTATTCGATGAAGAAATCACCGAAATAGCATTTTTGCTATTTCAGAAATTTTAAATGGCCACCCATTTCTAAACTAACCGGTCAATTTTGTTCATCCTCGAACTTATCCAAAATGATCGCCAAGAATAAGTGTGACGAGTATCGTTGAGAATCTTTGAGAATAGCGGGTATTATCTTGGGAATATAGTATGGGAAAATTATTGAAAAATTCCACCGTCAGTCCAAATAGAATAGATAGGATTACTATAGAAATCTACTATAAAAAAAACTGTAATAAACAAAAAAAAAATCGATATATAGAGAAATTGAAAGTCAGTTTATAAACGACAAAAAAACAAATAAATAGCTAACTAACTAATAGTTTTAGACTTTATACTAACCAAGCTAAGTGTATTATTAGCGGAAATAAAAATATCACTTTAAAAAAAATAAGGCGAAACCTTGCGCTAAATCACATTATATTATGCAATACATAATAATATTTTTAATGGGTCCAAAAATTGGAAGCAGTCGAGACCCAATCACATAAAGAATTGCTCCCGCCCGCTTCTGATTTCTTCTCGTAGCACACCGAACATACATAACAAGCACATAGCGATACTGATTCGATCGATGAATTTTTCTTTCATTACCGATCGGGTCAAATCAAAAGGAAAATAGAATCAAAAATGTTCACGAACGAATGTTATTTTTTGGCCGAACGCCCAGCAGCAGCGGATGAGTATTCAGCGTGTTGCATTCAAATTAAAAGGTGGCGAGTTCAATTCCATCTCGCGGTGTATCTTTAACCTAAACATGACGAATTAGAAATTTTGGTGGTGGGGATCTCGGTTTTTGTCAGAAATTACTAAACATGTGAAAGTGGTCTTTGGTGACCCGATTCTTCATGTTTACTTTAATTTGTCAGTTGCCATCTGTTTAAGCCACATATCATCCCATAAGGCATAGTTTATTCCCTAGACCATAGACAACTGACGGACGCGGGGCGGGGCAAACAATGCCTGCACTGTATGCCCCGCCACTTTCGACGCTCGAAGAATGTAGGGAGCGGAGCGTGCGGTAGATATGCGAACGCGCAGACTAAAATACAAAGAAAACGCAGGCCAGTGCAGGATAAATCCTACAAAAACTAATAACGGGAATAAAGTAAAACGAACCTTTGCGGACCACTTGACGGTTCTCGGCTCTCGCGCCCTAAATCGTTGGAAAGAACGCCGGCGCAGGGTAAGTCCCCTCGCACAGACAGATAGTATCTCAGCTGTCCGTCACAAGCTTTATTAACTTTTATAACAGACAAAAATATTTTAAAGATACTTCTTTAAAAAAAGAGATTTACATATAAATGGAGTCAATTCAAACCTCCATATTTTTTACATAGATTAATCTATACAAACACTTCAAAATGCCAGTAGGATTTTTTTGAAATTCATCCCATTTTTTATTTTAAATAAAAAAGAACTGTTTTGTCCCATAAGACCTTTAAAAATAAACAAATGCGCATGCGTTTTAGCATGTAGTACCGCCGTGTGTTCGGGTTGCGGGGCGCTAAGATCCACATTAAATTAATAGTTTATCACTGTATCACAAATAAAATAGAACCACTCGCTCCGTCCCCCATCGAGTACGTGACGCCGTCATCCCCAGAAGTTTTCACTGCACTAGTGACAACGGTTGTTAACGAGCCCCAACCGGCACTGAACTGACATAGGGGGGCTTAAGGGCCAAGCTCCTTACACTGAAATAATATTGCGTAAGGTTTAAGATGAGGACCTACCTATTCGTTATAGTAGGGCTACATAAATCTAAGTCGAATCTCTTACGTTCTCTTGCAAACATTGTAAATGACTATCTATGCATAATTTGCTTTCGTTTGTGGCTCCGCTCGCGTGGACACAAAACTATACATTAATCTTTGTTGTTTGTTAACATATAGTTTGTTCTGATCTCGCTTTCGTTCTCTATTTCAATCTCAATTCTGCTTTCGATTTCCATTCTGGCTTCGCTCTCGCTTCCGATTTCGGTCTCTCTCTCGATTCCGATTTGTCCTCCCCCAGTTTGAGTTGACTTACTTTACGGATGCCCGCTATACAGGCCAGCGTAATGTCTTAAAAAAATTGCCTCTGAAGTTTTCTAATAAAAAATATACAATCACACCGTAGCGGTACGGGACCAAGGGTAGTGGCCATCACCACGGTAGTGGGCAACACCGCCGTGCACCGCGTCACCCGCAACGTGCTCCGTATACTGACAATGGAGAACAGGCTCGATGTGAGTGCTTAATAGTCCTACGTCCTTCTGTGTAATATAATATACTCAATGTAAAAAAATGCCGTGCATAATTTGTATTATACACGCTATTTATTACTTAGAATATATTAATAATATTTTTCTGTATTCTAAAGTTTTGTATTCTTTTGAATATATCTATATGATAAAAATCTATTTATTTGTTCGTGTAACTTGTAAATGTACTACCCGGCATAGATATATTATATAGGTAACAACATATTAGAGCTTCCTTGCGACGAACTCGCGGAACTCATAAATAATGTTATATATATTTTTATACGCAAAAAAAAATATGTAAAATATTTCACAGTATACTTATTATTATTTTAATATCAATATTCCAAATAATACTAACACTCGATTCGAAAAATTTTACTACATGCCCGTCTTTATTTAGGACTTCGTTATTTCTCCAAAATCGAGACAACCTGTAACGTTTCAATTCAAAGATACCCGTATACCAAGGCGCCAGCAGGTGCCTGAGAAACACGCCCGAGACCTCGGACTACTTCGGCGTGGACGGCATGGGCGACGTGCCGTGGGAGGCGCCGCAGCCGGAGCCCGCGGCGCAGCCCCAACACGCCGCGGTCGCTCTTGTCGACCTTGTGAACCGACATCCGAGTAATTATCGTTTATTAACGTAAAATATAAAACGTAGTAAATATTACTCTGATATATAATGCTCTAACAAGTAATAAATTTCTGATTGCAAATTCCACATCGCGAAAATCAGTCACAAATTAATTTGTTGCAATTATTTTGCATATCTTCTCATAAAGCAAGCTTTTGAGCTATGTACGTACGTAATGCATAACTATAAAAGGTACTATACCTTTTTCGGATACGGCTTGAATGAATTTGATATTGATTCTTTAGCAAATGCTTATGAGCAGGTTGGATCGTTATATTTTGTTCATAAGAAAACACAATTTTGACCAAAGGCCAGTATTGGTCAAATCGTTAAACCGGCCACCATTTTGTCCCTGAACTGTACGTGCTATTATGAACTTTCATTCACACGATACATGCTACTCTCAAAAACCTCAAATTCCCGCAACTCCGCTTGCTTTCGTAGGTACGAGTAACCACCGAACCTAGAGACGACCCTTCTCAAGCGTGTATAAAACTCGTTATTGTCTTATATTTATTTATTTCTTGACTCGTAAAAGAAAGAAATTAATTGCATTTACGTATTAAATAAAAATAGGGTTTTTTTTGCAATTACTTAGCGAAAAAGACATACTTATAATTTTTGTTTGCAAAAAACTTTGAAAAACTTCGTAAATATTACAAGTTTGAGCGAGACCTGATCGCTAATTGCTTAGCCGAGTTGCCGATGCTGCAATAAAATGGCATATGCATTTACAAGTGCATTGTGTTACGAGTAAGCATCACGTTGGTCATAAATCAGAAGGTGCCAGTTCGAATTAAACACTAGCGAACTGATCAATGAGTCTTAATTCTGAGTCGAATTAAAACCAACCACACCTTGAACAAGCTAAGTATTTGATGGACACAACGCCCTTTTATATTTGACAAATCGTCGTTTAAAAAATCCTTTATTTCTACACACATGCCTTAGTGCATCCACAAAATTGATTACTACAGATCATGGCCTCACATAGACATGACTTGTTCTAAATAAGCGTACCAAAGTACGGACCACTTAAATGGCCACAAATTATATAGATGCTTAACTTATATAGATGCATGTCCCGATGTTTAACGCGCGTGTTAGGTTTTACGGGCAAACTGTGTATGCTCCTTCTGTTCTTAGTATAGCCTGTCCTAAAAACAATAGCACTTTCCGCCTTTAAATGTATTGTATACGTACATTGTTTTTTTCCTTTATCTTTGTTTAAAATTGTAGTACAATTATACGTGTGAAATTTTATGTACAAGTATTTAATCTTAATAAAAAATTTAATTACAGATGAACTGACGATAATCGCGCTTGGCCCTCTCACGAACATCGCCTTGGCTATACGATTAGATGAAAATTTCCTTAAAAAATTAAAACATCTGTTCATATTAGGGGGCGCAACAGAAGGTAAAGTGTTAAAAATATGTATTTTATTCTTATTGCGCTATCTTCATAAGTTGATTTGTTAAGTTTTAAAATTGCATTTATAGATGCTTTCTACTACAAGAAGCTTTTCTGGCCTACATTATTTAATTTGGATGTACACTTATTATTTATTAGGATTTTTAATATGTACCTATACTTGATAATAGATTAAAAAAAATATCCCACATAGTGAGTATTAGATTTATTTAAAAAGCATAGTATCAAAAGTTGAATTAATTTCTTGAATGAAGAAAAAAAAAATTTTCTTACCTACACAATTTTTATTTATATTTTCAAATTTGTGACAAATATATTAGTAAACGAGAGAAAG
Organism: Eumeta japonica; assembly: GCA_005406025.1. Taxonomy (NCBI): domain Eukaryota; kingdom Metazoa; phylum Arthropoda; class Insecta; order Lepidoptera; family Psychidae; genus Eumeta; species Eumeta japonica. Next base: position 67,775 of record BGZK01001526.1, on the reverse strand, counting down.
TTATTAAAGTTTGATGAAACAACAATAACTATTGTTTAATTTGTTTTACACACGTACTTATATAATTATGTACATGCAGACGAATTCTTCTGATTTCAGGTCGTGGAAATATAATGCCAGGGGTGGAGTTCAATTTCTTCATGGACCCTGAAGCCAACTACGTCACGTTGAAAGACACGGAATTCAATAATGATACTCTATCTCTTATGTCCTGGGAACAAATCGAGAAGATGGCAATCACACATGTAATTATATGTAACATTTTCATTTACCAATTTGCATATATGGGGATGGGGGCATCTTAAAAAACACTACGAAAAATTTTTGATCATTATCTGCTCAGCCTCTATTCAGTGCGTTGAATATTAAGGTTTTATAGAAAAAAGTTATAAGCCGACGAAAACAGAAAGTTATTTAGTAATGTCTTTAAACAAGACATCGAAAGCATAGTCTTCTAAGGTACAATTATTCACCAAGGAAACGATATTCGGGGAAAATCCAAATAAAAATTTGAAGTGAAATAACACACGAATAATTTGGGGTTAAACGCATTATATATTTCGATAATTCCAGTTTCGATTCAAGGAATATTTTTCATTTAAAACCCTTTTCCTTTTTTCGATTACATAAAAACAATCTTATTGTTGCAATATAATAAAAATAATAAATACAAATGAAAGGTAGATTTATCGATTGTGCCACAAATAAGGTTTAAAAAAAGCTTAACGGTTCATTTTATAAAGTTATCTAAAATAAATATTGAAAAATAAACTTAAAAATAAACATATTTAATCAACAAATTAAGAACAAAATATTCAATGAGAAACATATTTGGTTTAATAATTATATACGTTCGTAATAATGAATAGTTAGAAGTTTCATGGCTTTGTTGAGCGTTTGAATATTGCATATTACATTTCTGGCGACATTGGATATCTACTGAAATGAGATATAGTAGGTAACTGATTTTCTTTTGATGCCGGCAAAATTTAAATTAAGTGGTCTGTGTTATTTTTTCATATCTTCATTAATTTTGAGGAATTTAATAGGGAAAAAACTAAATACACTTTGTTTTGCATTCTTTTTTCTTTCAACTGGAATCTAATTCTAATATGTAATCTAGTTTCAAATAATACAAAGACTATGCTTTATCTAAAACTACCAAATAGTATATTGTGTGGAAAGGGACGAAACGAGATGATTATAGATGAGGATGAAGCTGCATCACCTGAGTCTAAAATTTTGTTTCATCGAGTGTCAAACATAACGGTTTCCATATGACCTGTTTTGGAAATGCGCGTTTAAATATTTTTTTATTTATTTATTTCAGACCTGAAAATATATGTCAGATTACCTATTAGAATGACATTTATAGAGGTTTGCAATAGACAAAAGCTACTCTGACAAGATTGAAAATAGAATTGAAATGATTGCAACTTCATTAAGCGGGTAGAAAGCGACTGCTTTTTGCCCTGGGGAAGAAAACGGTCGTTTTCATTGTCATCCACCAGCAAACATTACGTTCGAATTCGATATATATATATGTGTGTGTGTGTGATTATTATCTTAATTAGTATTTAGTGTAATATTTACTCTTTAAAGGAAAAAGCCCGTCCTTGTAGATGTAAAGGTGTTAATATCTCTTTGACAAAGAACAGAATCAATTTTGTTGATTTGCGACGCTAATGTTGACCACCAGTTACTGTCACCGAATTTTGATTCGTGTATTATAATTTATGTCGAGTGATGTTTGTTAATCGATACGTCACTAAATCAAATAGTGAAAAATTTAAATAAATTATAGCTTCGTATTAAAGTTATTAAAGGTAGTACTGATTAAAAGAAAACAATAATGAACAGCATTGGCGAATTCATACGTTGGGTGCGCTGCAATCGGAGCGTATCCAGTTCCTGAACAAGGCGGAGCGTCTGGCGCTGGCGGCCGCCGAGCCCCATGAACCTTGGAACTTCGCCGACCCCGTGCTCGCGGCCGCGGTACTCTTTCCGGAGCTGACAACAAAAGTCGACTCCCACGCTTTAGTGGCTGTCACGCAAGGTTTTTTTCTTATATGAATCATCCATATGAGTTATACATTTATATTATTATAACCTAAGATGAAAATTTACGTACGCAATTATAGAAGATCCTCATTTGAAACAGGCTAATAACTAACTTTTACTGGCGGTTTCACCGGCGTGAGCGCGACATAGAATTTTTTTTTATATTTTAAATCATTTTTTTTAATATTAACATCGACGTCCAAGGTCGGAGCAATTCACAGACGACGTGACGGAGCAAAGTACAAAGATTCAGGATCGAAACCGAAAGCGAGACCGAAATCGGAATAAATAGCGAGATTGGGACAGAAATCGAAATAGAGAGGAACGTCTGGATCGCAGTCGAATGCGGTAAACTTCGATTTTCAAAACCTGTCTCTAAATAATGTCGATCGACATTTGTTCTACGGTGTGACCACATTCAAACTTTCCCCATTCACTCAAACATCAAACTGACGCATTGAGCGCGAAAGAGGAATCGATCGGATGACCTCTCGATCTGAGCCCACGTTCTAAAACCGAGACATTTCATTAGTAAACGATATTTTTCATTGGTTTAGGATGAAGTTGTTGCAAACCGTTTCTACAACCGTTTAATTAAAACCCATTTATTTTCTCATTAAACTGAAGAAACAAAATTTACTGTACAACTTATAACTTAGGAACTAAAAATATTTGGTATGACTCTAAACAATTCTTGTTAATAATGTATGACAAACTGTAGAATAGTATTATGGTTTATTAAATTTATATATAATGATAGGTTATTTTGTTACTTTTAAGACGGCGTTAGGTTTTTTTTTTTAATGAAATGTTGAATTAATGTGTCTCTGCTTAGACACCCGAAACGTTTCCAATAACAATAAATTAGATTCAAAAGAAGTCTTTCACGTCATGTGTAGACGTTCTTTAGACATTCCACATGATGAGTTAATACAAAGATATCTATTATAGATATATCTATAATAGATCTATTAAACTGCAATTGATTTTTAAATTTGTACGACATATTGCATTTTATGGCAAACACAGAAGTGCGATCTGAACATAAATAGAAGCAAATGTAATGAATACACGTAGATACAAATTTCTCCTTATGCATATATTTTATTCAAAATTCTTTTCTTTGGCTAATGGATCTTATCAACGTAGCATTTGTAACCATTTTTACGGTAACTTACTATTATTCAAACAATCTTACTTAAAGTAAGAATAGAAATAATGAGTCTAGACAATAAAATGCGCCGAAAATGTTGTCGACAGTTGTCACAAGGATAATGCACACAAAAAAAATATATTTTTCTACAGGTTTTATGCGCCTGTTTATACAGGTTAGAAAGTTTATATATATGCTTAGTGATTAGACACCGATATTTGTCGATAGCAAAACTACATTAAAACCTAAACCATAGTAAAACTGACGTAACCTGCTGGTGCCGGAATCGTATAATCAGTACAGGATATGAATCAGAATCGAGAGCTATACCGTAATCGTAATCAAGAACGAAATTAAGGTCAGAATCAAGAACTAGATTGGAATCGAAACTGGCATGGCCGACAGATTAGAAATAGAGAGCAGAATAAACTAGAATTGTTAATCGTAATTTTGCTATTAAGCAAGATCGAGAACTAGACTAAAATTGACCTGTTTTCTTTCCGTATTCAAATACCTTCATGTTGGACCACTTTTGTTTTTTAACCGACTCCATAAAAAGGAGTGGGAGGTTCAGTATTTGACACATATATATTTTATGTATATATTTACCGATTTCTCGATAACGGCTTAACTGATTTGGGTCAACTGAACTGTATTCTATTGGGGTAGATCCGAGGGTGAGGTAGATCTATGACGTGAAACATACTTTTGTTGAGAAAATTGAAATAAAATTATGTAATTAATTGATTTACGTAATTCTCAGATCCCGTGTTATTTCTCAAAAAGATGACTGCTGCTTTAGTTTTCATATTGCGCTATAGTGTAGAGATTCGGGCATGACCACGATTTCCTATCGACATCGGTAAACAGATATAATTACCTAATAATACCGCTTAAATTATCAATCACATACTCATACTTTACAGACGCCTTCTCCTTGAGTCGAGGAAAGTTTAAGCTATATTCATATTTTGAAATAATACCTTCCTTGTTAATGCACTCTACAAATTATGGCAGAAATGAATGATTTTGGGTTCGCTGGCTACTTCTATCTCGGCCATCGATATAGTATAGTAACATCCTATAGACAATATCCGCGGACAATACACACTTTGTTATATCTATATTTGTCGGCGCAAGATAGTAGTAGACACACCAAAAACGCAAAATGCATGAATATCCAAGTCTCGTAAATCAGTTGTGACACGTCACGTAAGACCAGTTGAGTAACTCCAGCTCGTGTCCACGGAAACACCTATTTGACAACTTTTCATAAATTGTTTGTTTCATAATTAATTACGCATCAGCATTGTTTCTAAAATAAAAAATAATGACTTGGCAATCGCACGGCTACATAACCACACGAAAATAATCCACTACATATTTAAAATACTCCTAATTGAACAAAATGCTGGCATGGCCAGATTCTATTTTTACAAATTACAAAACATTCAAAGAAAATGACCGATATAGACAGACAGTCAAACAAATAAATAAGCATCAAAAAAAATACATGGATGTCTTTTTCCATTCTAGTAAGGAAATAGTCATAAAAAGGTGACATCTGAAACTGGATGTTACTTTTTGTTGTTAAAACATCCACAACAAAATTATCCACTATTTAACACATAAAGCAATAAAGGTAAAACAAAAATCGGGTAATAGTTTTTTACCTTAGGATCACGCAAGAAGTGAAACTTCAATTACGCAATTTCACTTTCATCCTGCTCTAGCTGCGGGGAGCAAATTGCTTTGTTTTTGTGACCAGTGCATTAAATTTGTGATTGAATTGTTTAACGGTAGTTTTGTAAACGCAAAATGAATTAAAATATGTCGTAATGTGCGAGCCACGTTCTTTTAAGTATATATCTGTTGATAGTCTAGCCGAGAAGCGAGTTTTCTGCGAAAAATAGTTAGAAGGTCTCTTAAAAATATGAGCGCTAACTAATTCGATTAAGAATGCAATTCTGAGAAAGACGTATGTTTTTTTGTGCCGCCAACAAAAATTGCTATTGTCGTATACAAAAAACAACAATAAAAGGGACCTCCGTTTTTTTGCCAATAACTGAATAACTTTAAGAGATAGCGAAAATGTTTATACATAAACAATGATTTACCGTAGAAGGAAAGGGTTTTTTTTGTTTCTTCGCCGATAAAAATAACATAAAAACACATCTGCCCAATATTTATTAATTTAAGTAGATTTTGTGTTTTAAAATATTTTGAGTTTATCATCAGCTGTGAATGTTCTTTTCGTATATGTAGCTATATCACAATAGTTCTTAAAAAAAGTAATAAAAAAAATAGTTACGTCCAAATAGTTTGAAACTTAGTTTAAAGTGATAAAAATAAAAACAAAAGATGTGCTAACTACTAACAAATGAAAGTGCACACTTCGTAATGTTTCCATTTAAAAGGAACGAAACAAAAAAAAATTTTAGATCGTTTTCACACTTTCAACAAATGCTTCGAATTAACATTCATGCAAAAATTTTAAAAAGTGCTGTGTAAAATATATTAGGTCGGGGGAAAAGTTTTTTCGTACTTTATAAGTGAAACGTTGCAGTAAAATCTCTTTGATCTAGCTCTTTTCATCTAACTACTTTAGATATCATTTAATGGATGGCATTTTAAAAAAAGGCTCGCTCTGGTCGACCTGTACACTAAAGTCGATGCCATTTTGGAACAAGTGGAGCAAGATCGGAGTGCTAGTTCTTACGATATAACTGAAGAGCTGCGGATTTACCGCAAAACAGTTTTGACCCATTTGAAAAAAGCTGGATGTAAAAAAGCTTAATACTCGAGTCCCACGCAAGCTCACTGGAATAATTCTAATGGGTCATGTAGTAATTTGCGATTCTCTATTTAATCATAATGAAACCGAACCGTTTTTTCGAAAGATTGGTCACTAGTAATGAGAAATGGATTACCTACGACAAGAACGTGCGGAAAAGATCATTTCCAAAAGGCAAGCAAGAACCATAAACTATAGCGAACCTGGATTAATTCGTAATAAGTTGATGTTACGTGTATGGTCAGATTGGAAGGGAAATATTAATTATATGTTTTCACCGCCGGGTAAAACCATCAATTCGGATTTCTATTGACACCAACTGATGAGACTCCAGCAAGAAGTAGAGAATAAAAACTGGCCAAGAGCATAATGGACCATGCTCACTTTAGGGTTCCGAAGCAGTTATTATAAAGAAATGCACTACAGGTGAAAAAACTACATTGTTACACTTTTTTCCATGTTTTCTGCACATAATAAGTATAAACACTTTAGTAGCCTATAACTAGAGAAACAAGTATGTGAACTCTTAAGTGTATGAAATGGTGTGAACTAAGGTGCACCAGCAAAAGAGCGTATGTTCATAGCACTTACGTCCCTATGTTGAAAAGCACAGTTTTTCAGCAATAACTCAAAAACGGTATATTCGATCATGCTCAAAATAATTTTGGTTGAAAGTATTTATTCATAGTTACCTTTTTCATTTTTTTTGGATATACGGCTTAGAAAATAAAGGGGGAAGACATAATTTTTCCTACTTTCTAAGCGATTAATTCAGAAAATATTAAATTGACAAAAAAAATTGTTTAGAACTTTAAGGTATTTTTAAAAAACTGTCGAAGTATATGCCACACGTTAATGTTTAGTGGAAAAAGAGTAAATTAATGAATTTTTTTCACAAGTGATCGGGTCAATATTTCATTTCGTGAATATTGCACGGCGAGCAAAGAAGAATATATAAAACTCTCAATGAACTTAAACTTATCATAGCGTCTCTATGTTAAATATACGTTGCATTAGGTGCAATAAAAATATTTTATTATTAAGTATAAGAAATATAATATTTTTTTTAAAAAAAGACTCAAAACCTAATCACCATTTGTGTCCCTTTTGCCAGATTTTATTCTATTAGTAAATATTATACAGAACTGTGCCTGAAGAATCGTACTCTAGTTTTTTTTATAACAATATGATAGTTAATTTATTAAAAATATATATTTATAGTGAAAGAATGATTCGTGTTTTTAAGTTTTGTAGAGTTGATTTACGGGAACGGTTTAAAGAATTGTTTTTGTTTCGTTTATTATATTAAATCATGTTTCGAAACTGACAGATGTAATCTTCATGAAATTACCTGTACAATGGCTTGTAAATTCTCCCATTTTCGTGTACTAAGAAAACTACAGCGATGGAAATAGTTGTTGACAAGAGGAGAAAAAAATTCTTCTGTCCTAAAGCAATCTCATATGGTTCACATTATTAGTCTTGAAAAACCGAAGATATGATGGGAACACATTGGATTCCATAAACACATCGAATGTAATCTAACCGAATATATATATATAAGTATTCAACGTGTTCATGCACACCCAGACAGCGATGCAAATCAAAACCTGAACGCTTCAAACGCTGTCTACCTGGTTGATCTAGTTGGTAGTAACCGTACTTGCTGCGCTGCGGACATCCGTTCGATTCCCGCACGAGACAAACATTTATTTATTCGATTAAAAATTAATATTTGTCTATAGTCTGGGTGTTTCTATGTATTATATGTATATTTTTACAAATAAAAGTGTAAATGTATTATATCAAATATCCATACCCAATCCAACCCATAGTATAAGCCTCGTTGCTTAGTTTGGGACCATCAGGTGATATATCTATGTCCGAAGATATTATTATTATTTATTACTATTATTACTTTCACGGTTAGTTGGAACTAGTGTAACAATTGCAAAAATAAGCAAATATACCAAAGAAACGAAATGATTTATGACCAACTTCCCAGTACCATTTCCAATAAGCTGTCGGTGTTCGCAGGCGAGCTGCGCGGCGGCGTGGCCGTGGACTACTACGGTTTGCTGAAAGACTCCCGGCGGGTGCGACTTTTGTCCGGAGTCGACGTGGAAAAGTACAAGACTCTCCTTTTAGATTATTTTTCTTGATAAGTTTGTGTACTATCTTGTTTACACAATAAAACATTGAGTAAGATCTGAGTTTTCTTCAATTTCTATTAAAACCGTAATTTATGTATTTCTTGAACTAATCCGCACATGTTAGGTAATGTGATATCCTGGAAGAGAAAATGTCAAGGAAAGAGACAAATAATAACTGTCTAATGACTTTAATTCCTCCACACCAGGTCTCAGTGCAGGTACTTCTGTATACAAAGTCATTGCAGTATGTATTTGGTACCTTGTAACCTTTGGTACCTTTGGTAAGTAGTTATATGATAAGAAACTTTATAAGTACTTACAAGCAATGACAATAGTGCACCGAGTAGCCTTAATAATTCATAATTTTGATTTATCTTACTATCTAAGCGAGCGATGACTCTTTGAACTCCTAAAATTGAAGCCTGCTCTGCCCATGCCTTTGAAAGAATTTTTAAACGTCGATCCAAGACATTTCATTGACCATCGCTAACGGAATAATATAGATCCCAATGCGTATGAACTCGGAGCGTGGAAAGTTATAAAATTAATTACTTCTACCTGAAATAAATATATCATTTGGTGTGATGACAAAACCAGAGACAGTTTAGGGGAGACACACGAGAGTGAATTGTACTCTCTGAAGAATGTTTTTTTTCTAATTGAGCTTTTGAATGTAAAGCGAGTGGTTCGTTAGAAGGTAGGAGAATGATTAAACGAGAATAAGCCAATTGGCCAATTTCCGCTGCCAAAATATTGTGACGCATTCCGACTTATTTATATGAGGTTTATAAAAGTATATTTATAAAAGGTCTACCTTTTAAGCCTCTCTCGCTATACTTTTACATCTCGCACCTCTCCCAGAAGCTCGAGTTTCTAACAGACATGCTAATTTCGGTTCAATTTACAAACGATAAGCCAGCCTGGAATCACAGTTTATAAATGGTATGAGACATATTTGCGGAGATGTGTGATTGGCTTCGTTGCGCGAAAATACTTGTTCGGATAATACCTCGGTTACACATAAATTTCACACACATAATGTGTGTGAAATTAATGTGATGAACTTTAATCGATAATCACATTAATTTCGTTCTACAAAAGAAATCGTTCATTATGTTTTGTAATGAACGATTATCACAAGTATACATGATTTTTTTTTAATTCGAGTACAAAATGTCAAATTTTGATCTCTTGCATGAGTAATAAATGGGGAAATAGTATTTTTGGTTAAAGTTAGCTTTTGTAGAAACTAGAGCTATATTTTGAACTTTAAAAAAAAAGTAGTTTTGCATTTAATTGTCTTTTATTCAAAAATAATATTAATAATAGACTACGAGAAACAAATGAAAAAAGGCTAGATATATTTTTTTTTTTGTAACTCTTCACGTTTGTACGGACTTTCTCGTATCAAACGTCAAACATAATCCTCTCAATATATTATATCCTCCCATCTGGCCTGATAATGTCCATTAAAGTCCTAACATATCGGAGAAAATGCTTTATTTGCATTTCTTGATTAGGGACCTATTTTATTTTTACATTTGAATGAAGGCATTTTACACGTTTTACATGTTTTGACTAGAACTTTTTTGTTCAACTTTTACCGTTTTTGAGTACAATTGCGAAAAAACACTTTTTGAAAATTTTTTTTTCAACCTTTGCCGGGGACTGCAGACACAAAAACCTTTACACATTGTTTTTGTATCTTTAAAATTACATTACATCAAAAAGGCAAAGTTGAGTACATATTAAAATTTTGATTTCAAACCTCATTTTGAACTATATACATCCTTAGCGTCCACTGATAAAATCGAGTTATAGGTTTTAGGGCCTCTTCCACCACCTCCTTTTTCAATCACTTTTGAAAATAATTTTGCCTTCCATGTCTCCCTTTTAACGGGGTTTAGCCCGAACAAACGTTAAAAGAAGGACGTGGATGTCAAATTTTATTTTAAAAGTGACGTTTTGTTAAATGTCAATTTAAAAGGAGATGATGGAAGAGGCCCTAAATTTTACAAAATAAATATTCATTTTACGATAATATATTAGTTTTATAAATGTATATACATTGTCTGCGGGCTTAGTATGACGCCGTAGACAAGAGTCTCTGTATAGGACTGGCCCTTTCGCTCTTCACATTGGCGCGACAAGGACAGCCCTATAGAGACTCTTGTCTACGGCGTCATGCTAGGCACACTGGTAATTTTGATACATATATCTAATCTAATGTTAAAAAAAGTCTGTCATTATATCTGCACAAAGTACAATTCAACACAACTTAAAAACTAATGAAGCTATTGACTTGACATACACGCATATTGCAGATGATAATCGTGGAATCAATTTATGGCGCACGCACTTAGAGAAGTTAATGCCCAAGCGGATGACCAGTGCCTTAAATGTTTATCGAAAAATACCCTGACTGATTCACACATTGAGAGCAAAACGTCTGATATGACTGTAACTTACATTACTTTTAAACAGTAAAAATGAAAACCCTGACAGACGACAATCTGACCAAATCATCCAGTTAACTTTTACGAATTGCATTTTTCTTTCTTTTCGTGCGTGTGCGGCGTATGTTTCGTTTTCAAGTTTCATTATCTACATAAATTAAGGGGGAAATAAAAAAATAAAGGTGTAGGTGTCGCACCATTCTTTTTAACTCGGGTAAATGAATTAAAAGAACGAGAAGCGTTCGATGAGGTAGAGCCAAGCTGTGGCAAACTTGGCCGCAGCACTGGCCGGCTCACCTGGCGCGATACCACACTTACAGAATACAGACGTGAAGTAACACCAGAAGATGTCGCCTTGCGTCCAGTGAACGAAGTCCTGATGTCCCACTCTCCCTCCTTCGCCCCCAACCTTCACTCCGCTCTCTCCTCTGTCAACCCATTCCTCTCTCATAAGATATCCTATTCCTATCCAAGAGACTGGCAATGCACTGGTGACTCCTCTAACGTTGTGAGTATCCATGAGCGGCGGTCGCCGAGTACTTTGTGATGGTTTCGTATGCTCATTATCCCATTGAAAATGCTATAAAAAAATTAAGATCAATTTCTAAGATGAATAAGAAAATGATATTTCTTCTTCCGATTAGAACTAATGATACTTTGTTTTAGCGATTTTAGAAAATAAATCTTTTATAGTAAAATTTAATGATGCATTTTTTGTATTAAATAAAATAAGACATTTTTTTTTTTGTCATAAAAGGAAGGCTCTATTTATAGAGAGTATTTTTCTGTTTGCATCCTGTATACCTCTTAACATTGCATCAAAATTAATGTTTCTTAAAGGAAATTATGATTATGCACATCCATGTAAAGATATAGATAGGGTCTTCGATTCACATGCCGTTTGACTAGCATGAATAATTGCATACTATCATTGGAGTATATTAAATTTGAAACAACTTAGACTCTCACGCTTAATTACGAAAAATCAGCTGTTTAAAATTATCCTTGTACTTTTACGGGTCATCGTAAATAATAATTTCCTTTATAGAGACAAAATCAGTTTGTTTGGTACAGAGTTCTATGTATCAGATTTTTCCTTCATTAAACATGCCAGTAGATCAGCCATCATTGCATTGGAAACCACAGTTAAATTTTTAATAAATTGAAATTTCGGGTTAAATTTATGCAGTTAAAATTTTGTCGAAAATTTCAATACAGTATCATTATGATTGCGATAGTATTATTATTACAGTATTCAATAACATAGAAATTAATGAACAAGAAGTGCTTATCCAACAGTGATTCATTATCATAAAAAAAGTTCTAAATCTATTCTGATTCTCTCCGACAAGAAGAAATAACGATTGTACTTAGATTTTTAATATATATATATACTAATTCGTAACATTGATAGAGAATTAGAGGTGATGTAAGTTTAGTGGCAAGTCTTTTCGGCGAAAAAAATCATCTGCTAAATTCATAAGCTTCAATAAAAGTAGGCAAATTGACCTATCATCTATCTTTAAGCTCCGCTCTTCTGCGCACAATAGCATCCAGCGGAAATTCAAAATTTACCATTTTATGCATTTAAATGATTCGTTAAAAAAAAGTTATTTAATATAAATGCGAAAACCTAGACGTTTATTGTATATCAATATTTCTTGGTCCTCACATCACAGACAGCCTAGAGTGGTGAAGGTACATCTAAATGTTTTTTTTAATGAGTAAATGAAAATAATAAGAATTATAAAAATGTAAATGGAAATTATAATAAATAATTCAACACCAGTCCGGATAGGATTCAACATCGTGGTTGATAGCGCGATCCGTCAATATAAAAGATGAAGAAGTTAATGTTATGGCCACGCGGACCGAGTCGCGGCCGTAAGCTAATATTTTATGTATAAAATGGTCTTTTAAACCTCTTGTATTCAATAATCATCATTATGAAATCCAAAGATTTCTTTTTTTTTAATTAAACCGTTAAGAGGCAAAACGTTCGCTTTCGGTTGCGCGATGAAAGTCAACCAAAAAATACACAGCAGACGAAAATAGAAACAGGCTTTAGTTTTGACGTGACTTGAAAACTATGTAATACCAAAAATCCTGTTTGTATATCTTTAAGCTGCTTCCGTCTGAAATTTGAAAACTACTAAATATGGCAATGAGAAGTACCATAATTATTATGTATCAAATCCGAATACTGCAGCAAAGTGCTGCTTATGATTTAAATTTAGTAATGTGGAAAAAAATTTAATTTAAATTATTGACACAAATGTACTAAAAAAAAATTTCCTGCATACGACTGTCGTTACGTCGATATAACTTCGCCTGGACATTACATAAGCATGTTGTACTTTTTATCTGTTAATGTACCATTAGTTTGTACAATAGGCACGCTTTGACGATATCGCGAGGCTGGCGCGGCGCCGGCGGCGGGCCGCGGGCGGCGGGCGGCGGCGGATTGAGCCAACCTGACCCGCAGGGCGCCGCAGTCCGCCGCGGGTGGAGCAAGCGGACATTGTCCGCATCACGACACGCTCGAGTGGCGCCCGCGCTCTGTTGCACCGATCTTTCACCTGCGCAATATTGACGCCTATATAAAACCTTGTCATTACAAAAATGTGACGTTACTTTCATCTCGACCCGAGCGCGAAACACACTCCTCCGTAGCGGGGAACACGCCCTCTAACGGACCACATTTGGGTTTATACCCACATAAAAATGATCAGAATTATATATTCGGTACTGACGACTCCTAGTGTTCCGTTATAATTTCGAATTGTACATTGTTTTGTGTAGCACTTAACGTGGTTGTATTTTTTCAGGGTTTATGTTTCGTTTTAATATGTACGGCGGGCGCGGACAACTCTCGCCGTGCGGAGGCGTCGAATGACAACGGCTTCGTACAACCCTTGGACTTTTCGCCCATATTTCAGTCTTCCGATTCCGGTTTGTATTTTCATGAGATGCACTAATTAGTCTATTTTCATTATTTGTGACGAAACATTGTTTAAATAAAAATTCCAAACAACTTTTTGCAGGCCTCATCTCGTTAGCATCGAATCCAGTTAGTGCTGCCATTCTAAAAGTAGATAAAAGCCAATATCCTCAGCTTTTTGATAGCCTTGTCAGTAGTTCCATCGATTCCCTGCAACCTCAAGTGGCGGCGAGCGAAAAAATATTTTCATCTGAAAGTTTCGGTTTCAAGCCTATCGCCAGTCAGGGCTTTCTTCCTCCGCCGCGGCCTGCTCAACTAGTCGCCAAACCCCAGCGTTACCAAACGCATTTATTAGACGTAGGGCGCTCGCAACCCCTGACCCAACCGGCTGCCGCCCAGCAACGTCCCTTACAGTACGACATACAACAGGTTCACGACGCTAATTATAAGGTCTACAAGCCCGAGGACGAACCCGAAGGCGAAGAAATATTGTCTGCTCTCAAGAAAAATCCCAGTGTGGCAGCATACTTTAAGCCTCCTACGACCAAAGTAGAAATAGCTCATCCCGTAAAATACCGCAATGAAGAACTTGCCGAAGACGTTAACGAACAAAACTACAAGCCCAATCCTTATCTTCCAGGACCTGCGCGTATTCGACGTTACTCTGACGGACGACGCAGTGAAAGACTAAAGCAAAGAAGAAACAGTGACGAGGATGACTTTTATGACTACAAATCAGACTACACTTCCAGGCCGAAAGCTTTTGACAGCGGACCATACAGCAGCGCCTACAAGGAAGACAAAAATAAAAAGAACGATTACGAGTATCCCTACGATTATGATTCGGGATATGACCACAAAGAGTACGAAAGAATCAAAGAACTCTCGGAAAAGCAAGCCGCAGAAATCAAACAGAACCCGGGTAACTGCAAGGAAGTAAAAAAGGATGACATGACTTGTACAATTTGTAAGGATCCTAAAACGGGCGGGAATTACGAGTCGTGCTCTTACGTAGCCGAGCCCAAAAACAATAAGTACGCATACTCCAAGGAAAGAAAGTTCGACAGCAACGACGAACCCGACGAACCAGAGAAGGAAGCAGAAGGTAACGCCAAATCACAAAAGTCAGCGAAATACGAGGACCCAAAGCAACAAGTAGAATCGAGCGATGGCTCGGATACCTACAGTCCGCAAAAGGGATACGCTAAACTGACCGCGTCGGAGTCTAAGCCTTATCAAGGCTACAGGAAGGAGCCGCAGTCGGGAGAGTCCGATGGTAAATATAAAGCGTACTACGTGCACACGTCGAAACCTAAAGGCAGCGCCGCTCTGCGCGCCGCAGAAGACGAGGACTCCAACGAAAAGTCTGATTCATTGACCAAACCCTACAATTACAAGAGCGCGCTTCCCGGTTTCTACACCGACAATGAGCCCAAGAAAGATGTAGAACACGTCCTTGCCGAATTTAGGAAGAAAGACAGATCCTCCTGTAATAAGGTGCAGAAGAACGGTATGACATGTTTTCAATGCGTCGATAAGACCGGATTAAAACACGAAGAATGCATGTTCGTATCCGAGTCGGCGCCGAAAAAGAGTCACCTAGCTTACCAAGAACTTAAAGAATTCACTTCCCAAGCCGCCGACTTTAGAAGCCGGCAACGAGGGAGCCGAAAGCAAGGTCGTGGCCACGACGGCCGCCTCGCCCGTCGCCAAATCTGCCGCCTACGTCGTCGCCCCCAACGGATACGGCAAGAAGCTCAAAAGGAAGAAGGTGGCGCAGAACACGGCCTCCACCGCGGCGACGAACATCGTGGCCAGCGTGGTGCCCGCGGGCCAGGCCGCGCCCGCCGCGACGCCCACGCTCGCGGCCCGCAAAGCCAAAAGGAGCGAGCAGTCCGAGGCGGAAGCGGACGTCAAAATTGTAGACGAGACGAACGTGGCCCCTCCCGAGGACTTCGCCGGCGCGGATTCGAAGGGCGCCTTCTGGGCGGAGACCGTCCCACGCTACAGCGCCACGCTCGGCGTCACGCTGCCGGAGTTCATGCTGGCTCGTTCCGAGCACGAGGATTCTTTCGACGAGACGGTGGCGGGCGCGTAGAGCCCCGCCCGCCTCCTTTCATTAGCCAAAATAGACAGTTTACGTTTTTTGTTTAACCAAATAGAGCATGAACGCGCAGACGGCGGCGCCGCGCCCGGCCGACGTGCGACGACTGTTGCGTAACAAAGTGAGACTCGCCGAGTGAGGCGGCCCGATCAGCCGTGAAGATATTTCAAAACGAATTTCTCTCGGAATTGGAAAATCGGAAAAAAAAAACTAAATGCTCCAGCTGTGATCTACCAAAGTGTTTTTGTTATTACTTAGTTCTAAATCGCACTCTCGATTTTTCACATCTTTTATGTGATGTTATTTGTTAACTAGTTATAGGTAAATTGATAATAAAATTTTGCTATTAAGAGAGTGTTTTTATCGCTTACCTGGTTTTTCTCCACGTAGTGACGACATATCTTTTTTTGCATATTGCAAAATAATTGATCCATTATTTTGTAATATGCAAAAAAAAAAAAATAATAGATCAATAGTAGAGCAATCATTAAACTCTTTTTTATAATTTTTATGCAAAACTCAGATTCAATTAGAGTGCCTGTCGTAAAATAAAAATAGCTTTCTATCATTTATAAAACATCTAAATAAGAAATTAACTAAGCAAGAGACCTCAATTTTCAAGAAAAAGATAAGTTCGCTAAGAAACGGAATAAGAAAAGACATACAAAGTGTACAATACCATATACCCTTGTTAATATAAATAATTTAATAGTTTGGTAATTATTCTTCATGTTTTTAAAGCACATGATTCTCGAAACATTAGATCGACAAAATAACGAAAACTCATTACTACTTCACTTTTTAAGAAAATGACTGGGTATGCACCTAAAAATATTCTGACATTGAAGAATTTGATGTGAATAATCTAACAGGAAAACTTTATCAGTAAGCAAACACATCTTAGCGACCTTGCACCCGTGACACGGCCAAAGACGTCAGGTCAGATTCAACATATCAGCCTAATTGGTACAGCTAACGCAGTATCGCATGCGCCCGCACTCCGCCGTACAGCCGGTAGTGCTCCTCCGGCCGCACGCGCAGTGACACACCGCTACGATTTATAAGTGAAAATATGGCAGAGTCCAGTAGAGTGTTGTGGGTACTGACACTGATGGCGGTCTTGTGCGTTTTAAAAGTGGAGAGCAGTAAGTGTTGTAACAGCCGTTTCGTGTTCAGCTCGATCCGGCGGCCGTGAATGCCCATTTAAATTATCGTCGACTCGAGTATGACATCACACTTAAGAGTCTATTGTAAGAATAAACATCCGAAATAACGTTTGAAATTTATTTATGGTTTGTGTAGATGGATTGATAACGTGAATAGGAAATACTCAATAATAAAAATTGCGTTTAATATAATTTAAAGCTGTAAACCAAGAGGCTTTTTTTATTAATATAACACTATGTAACGCACGGCATGTTTTACAATGATTTTTAAAAGTTCCGCTTTCAAATAAAAATTCTTATTAATTCGAATTTTCGGCTCGGCCGAATAAATTTTTATATCGAAACTACACACTTATCTCTATCTTAACCTACGCATACACATTTTGCAAACTAAAGCAGACGTAATATACATAAAGTAAACCTTTTTTTTTTTCATTTATTAAATACAAATAGTCTAAGTCGCAAATGCGCGACCCTCCCGTTCCTACATGTAGTATCATTAGTATGGTCAACATCTCAAGAAACGTGATTCTGTGTTTTCAAATATATACGTGCGCTGACTCGATTCGCAATGCTCTCTAGAAAACTGTGTGAAAAAGAATTAAACCCGCATAATTTCAAACAATATATAATACAATTTTAAAAAAGTAGACTCAAGTTTTGTGTAAAGAAATTAAAATCTATAAACACTAGAATAGATTCAAAAGATAATGAAATATATAAATCAATGAAAGTTTCGACTTCTATCTTATTTATTAATAATTTTAATATGGCGCTAAAAATATTATTGATGTGAAACATCTATAGGCGCAGGGTAAGCCGTTGGCGTGGCGACGCTTGCCGTGGCGAGGAGTCGCCACGCTATTCTAGGGTATATATAGTCTATTTACAGTACACAGAGTGCACTGTGTGTGACGGGTCGCTACGCTATACAATGGTATATATATAGTCGAAATGTATACCGTAGTAAACAGCACCATCGAACCGAGTGAGAAGGGAGTCGCACAGTCGCTTGCGCATGGCGACGCGTCGCCACATCGTACACACTAGTATCTGTGGACTGTATATATCTATAGTATAGCATGGCGACCTATCGTCACATCGTACACATTACTAAATTTTTATTAATATGATTGTATTTTTGATTAATAATTGATTATTCATAATCAATTATTATTTTAATCATTACTGTGACAAGCAATTGTCACAGTATCGAATATAACTATTACTGAAGTCACACATGGAATGAATTAAGTTGTGGCGACTTGAAATTAATATTGAATTTTTGTATTTAATGAAAATATGTTTATTAAATAGTCATCATTTTCTGTAAAAAAATCGTCATATTTAATTTTTCCATTTTGCTATATTTGGTTTCTATCATCTTTAATGCATATTACTTGTACAAACTTGATGTTTCACATCTGCCAGGCGTCCCGTGACGGTTCATATTTTTTTATATTTCTCCGCGCTATGAACTGAACGTTAGTTTGTAGACGCAATTTCGGTTTAAAAGACAAAATTATTTTTTAAGATTGTCAATTTATCATGTAAATTAAATTTAATTAATAAATTTAGTCAACAGTTTTAAAAGAATGGTGAAAAAATAATTTGTCATCGATATTTTTAGAAAATTATTAGTACAATGAGTATTAAAGCACTTTTTAGGAAACCTGGTTTATACTCTACGTCGTATATTTGCGAAATAAAATCTCAAAATGTTCAAAAATTAAAAAAAAAATGCACAACATAGGTTTTTGTTAAGTCTTACTTTAATTTATGATAGAAACATACTTCATTAACAAAAATAGAACTTAATATTATGGTGTATGTAAATAATAAGAAATAGTAAATTATAATACAAATAAATGGTTCTCAATATATTGGTAAAATTTTTAAATTCAAAAGAAAACAAAATAACATTCATAAAAAAAAAACAAAACTTTTTTCAAATCATGTCTAAAAATAAAATGCAAAAAGAATATCAAGAACATTTAATGTAAAGTTAGACACATGTAACACTTGAAACACCCTATATTTTAAGAATCTATCCATGCCACATTATTTCATTATGGTTTAGCTTTTCTAACCAACTTCAAATAGAAGAGGTACTTATTCATCGCTTATTTTTTTTTCACATTTAGTCATATATATCTCGGAAACAACCTGTTTGTACCTAAGTTGGGCATGTATATATCATTTACATTTAGTTGGTTAGACTGGATAGTTTCCATTTTATGAGGCCTACAATCTCCCTCTTTTCTATTTCCGCATCTCCGCAACCCATTCAAGCTCAGGCTCCTACTCCGGTTGCTGTAAAATCATCCGATTATCCTCAGAAGTACTATATATATAACAGTTTGTATGTCTGTTCCTTTGTTGTTATATATGTCTAAAGAGCTTGAAGGATTTTAGAAAAAGAAGATTTATATTTTCGGATGAGAGTACTTGTTAGCTGACTACCATCGACTGGATTTGTATACCAGACTATACTTTAAATAAATCCGATTACGATTATTAAAATATTAATAACTATGATTGACCGCGCAGACGCATCAACATCAAACCCACGGTACTCTGTGGACTTCAGATGGATGATGATAGCAGGTTACCAATATGCTGTCCAGTCTTAGGCGCGCACAATCGGTTTGCAGCTCTGATACCGCGCGAACATGCGTGTCTAACGGCACCCATTATTTGAACTCATCACGCAAATATTTAATTAACTAAAATCTAACACTATAAATAGTATATATATAAATATTACTACATCTCAACTACGATAATATCTGACTATGGGTGCTCAATAATGAGATTTGTTTCCTTTAGTCTGTTCTTTACAAATCTGATTATCTTCGTGAATGACCACAAAAGCATAAATAAAATTTGGTTAACTTTACACATGCGAGATTAACGAAATTATTGATTTTTTTAAGATTAAATCATATATTATTATTTTTAAGATTAAATCAATTCATATATTCTTCTTTTACAGACTGCGTGTTGAGTATGGGCTTAGATCTAACGTACAACCAACCGCTGATCCTATCTTCCGTAACGGGCTCTTGGTACTCTATGGACTCCAGTCCCAGGGGCATGCTGCAGCTGCGCGCCGAGGAGACGGTCAACCTCGCGTGCCCCACACACCCGGACGGCGTCAACGATTTCGCAAACTTTCCCAACAAGAATGTCCTACAGGCGAAGTGTAAGAGCGGGAATAATTTCGAAATAGAGAAAAAGGTTTACAGTTTCGACAGGCTGCAGTGCCGGAATCAAGTTAAGCCGACGACGCAAAACACCGGCCTGCCGTGCTCGGCCGGCCTCAGCGAGCTGATCAAAATCGGATACACCATCAGCGGCACTTTCCTGCCGGTCTACGAAGCGTGTTTCGATAAAGACAAAAAGGGGACGATATTCACCGAAATGGAACTGTCACCTAACTATGCCAAAAACGATGCACCCGTACCTGAAAGCACGTGGGTCAGAGACAACCTATTCGGGACGGCAAACCTGAACGAAGAGTACACCTGCAACAGTCAAAGAGACACCTTTTACAAAATACTAGGGAAACAATATTTTCAGCCGGGCGACACGTGCTGTTACGCGAAATCCAAGTTCGTGGACAGCCGCGACCTCGTGTACGATACACAAAGGGTCGCCACCTACCATTACCTCAATAGCGTTCCGCAGTGGAGCACTTGCAATAACAGGGTATGCAATTCACTGTACTTTTATAAAAGAATCATTAGTATGTACAATTACAATTAGGTATTTATTCATGAAAGAGTAGTGGTCCAATTATAATTATTTGAAAGTAGATGACACTACGAATTGATGACACGGAAAATGTTGTATTCCTAATAAAACCTAAAATATTGTACTGTCAAATTTCAAAAACCCTACAAAAAATAATAATAAACAATTCAGACACGGCGAGACGTAAAGTTACATAACACGATTTTATTTGTTTTTGTATGTTATTCAAGTACCCATTGCGATTATAAAAAAAACAATGCAATTTGAATTGAAAATATATAAATAGGTACTTAAAAGTGATATATCAACATTTTCTAAATATTCAAGTTCATGTACCCGACTGCAAACACTCTACAGACACATTTATAACTTTAACCTGGATCCGCCGTAAATGAAATGCTATTATTAACCTATTTTGTCTTTGTAATGCTTTAATAAATGCTATCATTGCGAGAAGCATGTATTTAAGAAACTTCGTGGCATAAACGGTCATGACAAATCATTGACAATTTATAGTTGTCTAAAAACCCTAACATTTTATACTCATTTAATTTATAATAATTTAACTCTTCAATCATCATTTCATGATGAAATAAGTATGCTTTATCTAACTAATCAAGTGCGTAAAGCGTCTTTAACAAAAACATTAGATATCTCTGTACAATATATTATCACAACAGACCAACTATAGCGCCAGACTAATAGGATTTGAATAATCTTTTGGCAGTCAATTTTGGGGTAGTCTCTCCAAAGGCACACATTTCTTTCACATGACTGTATGTCCTTTGTTATTATCATTATTCTTCTTAATCTTATGAACATTCACAGGCCAATTGGGTGGAAGTAGAGAATCGTGTGCGACGGCTGGTGTCCAATCTGCAGCGGCCGCTGCGTGTATGGACCGGGACCTTCAGAATCGTGAACTTGCGCAACAAATGGCTGCTACTGCACTCCGACATGTATTTGCACTATAATTCTAAAACGGACCGGGCGCAACCCATACCACTTTACATTTGGAAGGTACTGTAAACAATTACCTTTAGAACTACTATTATACATCTATAAAAAAATCAATACCAAATGAACCAAATTTATTTTATTATATATATTCAATATTGGTATTGAATTCTTTTAGATACCACATACAAAATCATGTTTTATTTCATCATTAACTAATTGAAACCAAGGCCTTTGATTTGATTTTATAATATAAAAGGTTAATTTATTATTACTGTTACTAATAAAGTTGTAATGCCCATTCTGTCTACCCCCAAAATCTAATAGATCATAATAAAATAACAAATTCAATCATTTTGGCAACAGGTCGTACACGATCCTCAGACGCGGAGGTCTCTCGCAATAATCTACATCAACAAGCCCGATTTGGTACAGTCAAACATAGAAAGTTACGTACTATGTCAAGATGTCTGCCAGAATGTCAACTGGATGAACTTCCTGTCGCGGCAGACCGTCGCCAGTGGCTACGTTTACTGCTGCGACCTCAACGATTTCGAGTTCGGCTTCCACATCACGAACAGTCCCTTCCCCAAGAACGCGGGTGCTATATTACGGGACGATTCTCATTCCAGTTGGTAGACTAGAATACTAAATAAATGTAAAAACATATTCAAAACGCCACGCCATTTCACAGTCATAGTGGTATGTGGAGTGCAAAAGCACAGTTCTATGCTAATAATACAAACAATTTAATGCTAATTTATATTTGTATAAATTAAAGAAACTCACTTTACATGTCGTTGTACATTTACTGGTATCTAAATAAATCTCCTTAAAATAACAATCACAGAGGCAAGCGCCTGGACAGATTGATACAATACTATATATATAATAGAAACTTCACTAATTAAGTACTTTCGTTTTCATGCTAGAAGTCCTTGCAAGCAGGTCCTCGATGCTTGGGAATACATCTGCAATAAAAAACAAATGGATTAATAAAATTTGTGAGGAATGGTTGGATTTCTTTGTTACTCTTTTAAGCAAAAAATACTGAAAGGATTTTGGCAACTTTACATTGATATAGTTTATACTTCAAAACAACATATAGACTATAATATATAAAACTACTAGAATTTTACTCGTGACTTCGTTCATCTGAACATATAATAAATTCTTTACTTTTTAGGCTAATTAATTATTAATAACAAACAATATTGAAGAGAGGGCAAAGTTCAACATCGATTCAGAATCAAAATAGTAAGCAAGACCGCGAGCGAAATAGTTTCATAAAAGCATGAGCGGCAGTGAGTGTTTTCGATGTAAAAGTATGCGTTTTTTTCTTGGATAATTGGAATTGCATGGAAAGCCGTATCGGGGTCTAGATTAAGACCCGAATCGAAATTAAGAACGGGACCGAGATCGATCACGATTCAGAGCGCGCTGGATCGATGTACACAAAATAATTCATTGTACGTCTAAACGGACGGAGCCGCCGACGATAACTGGTTGCCTAATAAGTCATGATCAAACTGTTTTATCTTACAAATATTATCAATTTGAAAGTTTGTATATTTGTTACTCAATCACGCTTTAATGGTTAAACAGAATTAACTGAAACTTTACAGTATATTACTTATACATCGGAATAACATGTAGGGTGCAATTTACGAAGCTATGAACATATTATTCGCGGCTTCGCTGGCGTGATCATAAAACAGATCCTTTACTTATGCCTACTGGATATCGGTAACAATGTATAAGAGAGTTTCAAGTTCGACATCAGTTCGGGATCGGAAACACGACCAGGACCGAGATCAGGGTCAAAAGCTGAGTGAGATCGTTTCATAGTAAACAAATTAGCAACATTACGCGTGTTTTCAGTGAAATAATATGGGTTCTTCTGATATGAATTCGAGAACGGTACCGAAACCAGATCACGGTTGATGACGCTATCGGTCGATATAAAGATGAAAAAAATCGTTGTATAACTACGCGGGCGAAACCACGGCCTAATTACGTATATTTTGAACAGAGCCGAAATCTAGATCGCGGCCAGAATCGCAATCAAAAACGGAAGCAAAACTGAAATCGAAAGAAGGAATAATATCAGGATAATAATTGATAGCATGATCGATCAATATAAAAGAAGAAAGAATCCATTCGATGTCCACGCGGGTAGAAGCTAGTAATAAATAAACATGAATAGTTGTTTTTGACCCCCGATGCAAACAGAGGTGTTATAAGTTTGACGTGTGTATCTGTGACATCGTAGCTGCTAAACGGCTGAAGCGATTTCGATTTAATATTTTTTAATAATTTTAACGACTTAATTAGGCGTGTTCTTAGTATGATTCAAGAAAATCTGTTGAGCCATTTAAAATTATCAGAATTTTCTAGTTGATGAATTAACGTAAGTATCTTCCATAGATCTGATGGACTCGAAATCAGTATTCTGTTACTTCAATGATAGCATGTGGTAACTTTGAAGTAGTGCTGCAGCATTACCTGAAATTTGCAATATACCCACCTCCACCACCAACTTATAGCAGAGATATTGTGGGCTCTTAAGAATGGTCTTAATGAATAGATTATAGATAGACAAACTACATTCCGCCCGCCGCTCCGCCTGTGGACGTAGAATGAATTCCTTTATTTGAGTATCAACCAATAACACTATCAATCATGATCCCAATCCTCTTCTCAATAAAAATTCTCCACACTAGCGATTCCGATCACAGTCCCGCTTTCATTCCGAACCCAGTCTTGATCTAAGTAGATTCTGGTTCCTCAGTGTCCCGGCGCTGAATATAAGACGCGGTACGGTACGAAGGACGGACTACAAACGTGGGAGCGGTCCCCCGACACGACCACGCTTGGATCAAAATATTATCTACTACTTATATTGAATTTAAAAGGCCAATACATATTATTTCTTTTGCTTTTTAGAGGTATTTTTTGCATCGAAGGTTTGTTAAATTTTTAATTTAATTTCTAAGTATACAAACAACAGCTTATAATTAAGAGAGCCAGCTTTCTTTGCAAATATAATGAGAATAAAATACAAGTACATAAAATACAGATATAGGATGTTCAGAAAAAATAATGGAAAGACGCGAATACAGTATATGTTATGATATATAAGCAAGTAATGCTATAGTTTGATCTTAAGATCATATTTTCTTTAAAAATACCTGATATTTTAAAGTCTACAGAAAAAAAAGTAATTTATTCAGATCAAACAGAAAAATTATTCATCATTTGAAAACGCACTACATATATGAATTTGGTCTCTCTGTTAATTTATGTTATTTAAGCTGTTATAACTATAATTAAATTTAGATTTAAATAAAATTTTGTGTGTCATGTAAAACGTGCAGGATAAATCATTTTTCGCTTCATGTTCTCGCATTAAATAAAAGAGCGAAAAGGCAAAAAGTATAGTAATCATAAACTACATATCAATACTTAAATTGAAACAACAAAGACCCCAAAAACAAATTATAAAGATAAGTGAAACATACAGCAGACATTTTAATGAACTATTGAACAGCAGACTTTGAAGAACTAAACTTCAACAAAATAATGATAGATGAGGTGTATATTATATAAAATGACATACCATAAAATAAAGCATGGCAAGTCAGTCTTCATCGGTACGCTGTTTCTTGCTGGTGTTGGAGGGCGTACGAGGAGGCGAGCCGGCGGTGTCGCGACGCTTGGCCGAGTGACGGGCGCATGTCGCCTCGCCGCCCGACGAAGTCCGTGCGCCCGGACCGCCGGACACGCGGTTCGGTGACATCTGCTTTAGCATCTCCACGTCGTTGAAAATTACCTGAGCGCCGCCGCCGCAAGTCGGCACCACATCACCCTAATGAACGCCAAGCATTGTATTCAACAATATCATATACTTCATAATTTAGTGGTCACCACATATACCTGTGATGGAATTGTTAGAAGTTGGATCAAAAATGTATAACACTAAATATTATTTAAAATTGTGCGCAAATTGAAATATTAATCTTCATTTGCATTAACTATAACGAAAAATATTATAAGGAATTTGAATATCCAAGATTTTCCAATATATATGTTTCCTATATTATTTTCATGGAAGAGTACACATTTTATTTACTTCACAAAAAGTAAAGTAGTAAAAAGGTTGCTATACTCACCTTATACAGTTTAGTTTCCAATTCTCCATCAGTATCTTGCTCTTGAGATATCAGACAATATTTTGATGTTTTAGGGTTTGCAATGTCCTAAAACAACACAAATATGATTCAATGTATTTTAAAATTTAATGTCAAATTAAAAATTATGTACTTCACCATTTTCTAATAGTGATGTTTTGATTGATACGCAGCAAAAATGTGGATCTTATATCTCATACACATTTTAAGATATGTCAACAACTAGGCCCACCCTAATACAATCAAACAAACTTAATCATATAGGGCAGTGAAGAGTGGCTTTATCAATTGTAGATCTTATTATAAAGAAAAGAAGTCAGTTGAAGAATAGCTTTAATAATTTTTATGTTAGAATCTAAAAAAAATGATCGCCCAATTTAACTTTTAATAGTGATGTAAAATGCAATTTCCATAATTAATAATGTAATTACTAAGTTCATATGTAGATCGCTAGTCTTTACCCGCCCTTTAAAATGGGTGTAACTTAAAATTTAGCAATAATTGTTCTTTATTGTACCCATAGTTTCGCCAATCGTGAACATAAATTGAATTCCATAATCTTTTTCATTGGCCAGAATACTGATCTTGATCATGATCCTATTCTTGATAACAATTTCGGTTTCATTAATGGGTCTGGTCCCGTCAATTTCAATTTCGCAATTTGAAATTGAAAGCGAGCGTTCTAACTTATATTGTCGGTCAGTTCTTTGAAAGATAATAATATTGATGTCAGAGGATGGTTTGGTTTGAAAGAAGACAAAATACTGGAATACAAAAAACAAATCAAAAGTAAAACTTGTGAATCAATTTGATTTTTTTTTGAGATTAACTACATTAAATTAATCAGTTGTAAAAAAAATAAGACAATATGATTTCTACACACATGCTTGTAACAATTAGCAACTTGATTTGTATTTGCTACAATTTAAAACAAAGGACACAATTTTCGGTGATGTAGCATTCTTAATATTTAACTAAACATCTTGAACTTTCCATTCACTTCGAGATGAATTTAGGTGATATCTCTGCTAAATAATTCATATTTTCGATGCATGGTATACACATATTTCATTTTCTGATTCTAATTTAAACTTAGGCACCCCAAAACAAATGTAAGTTCTATCAACATCAAAAAAAGACATGACACATCACTAGAGGAGTATTTCACACCAAGGTGATATGACTAAACATGTAAATCATATTTCAATATTTTTAAGTCATAGTAAACATACTATATATAGTCTCCTCTTCCCCTATTTAATGTATCTTTTCAATTTTGCTTGATACTTTGTATTTTTCATAAAGCGTAGTTTGCCACAAATGAATTTGCCTCCAAACTACAATACAGTAAAACTACTCTCTCCTGGATGATTTTTTGAACTGCTGTGCTATAAGGCTCATGATGCCTCATATGAATGTGTTTTAATATTTACTTGAGTTATAACAAATGATAACAAGTTGAAACTCCTTCTCATGATTTACGTTAGAACCAAACTCAACTCACGATTTACTCTAGAACTAAACTCAAAAAGCATTCATCCTGTTACTACTAAATAAGCACCTATCCCAGATGTAGCTACTAAACTATCATAGGATATCTGCTGGTTTAAACATTTTTTATAAACTCAACAATTTATGACACAAAATTTAGATCGGTTTAAGTTATTAAGTTATCAGTGATTCCTTCTCAATGCTTTTTGAGAGGGAATCACTAAAAAGAGACTTCCTTTTCAAAGTCATAATAATACTCACATAAATAACAGGCTATAAAAATGTTTATTACTAAAATCAAATAATTCGTCTTGATATTACCTTAACACTGGTGAGTTTATTGACAAATTTGCTATTGTGCATCGAGGGCTTGAGTACAGTGCCCATGGGGACAAGGTGTGGCGGCGCATGCTCTACCCAGCCACGCCCATCCGCCGACAGAGAGCGTCGGTGCCGGGGGTTCGCCACCGCTATACCCTAAGCAATTTAAATAATTCAGTAAACTCCACAATAATTTTTATACCTGATATCTGAAAACATTTACATTTTACACATTAAACATTAAAGCTAAAAAATGTATTATATGAAGCAATGAAATACACATCTTGTATATGTTTGTAGTTTGTAGTCTGTTTTAAATGATTACAAAATCAAATATATTACAATAAGCTCTATTACAATAATTTTGTATCCCTTTTTAAATAAAACTGCACAGTTAATAGATATTTTATTTTATCTTATATTTAGTTGTTTGCATTATCACTTATTAATTAACAAATTAATTATTACTATTATTTTCATAAAATTATTAATGAAAAACAGATATATAATAATAAACACTGCCATCTAGCGACGAAATAAAGAATAACACAATTTTCACATGGTAAGCACTTCAACTCAATTTTTATGATGCTTATGCCACTTTATATGTACAGTTTAAAAAAATATACTTTTCTAAATCCACCTCCGAGTTTTTAAATGTAGTGTTCACCAAAAGAGGAAATTAATAACAATTGAGAATTCATAATTTGTGAGAATTATTAAAACAGGTCTGCTTAATACACTATTGATACTGTTACAATATGTCCATATTGGGGTTCAGAATTGAGACAGTAATACACTAAATGCACTGTAGAACTACTAAAGCACTTTAAACCGATCTCATTTAACTTGTTATCGCACTGATGGTCATAACAAAACTAACTTTTTGTGAAAACAAGAACATCATAAACATATCACATTTGATATGAACAAAAAAATATTTGATATTCTCTGTAATGTAAGCAATTACATCCACACATTTTGAGATAAGCATGCGGGGTTTCATTCCTTTATTCATTTCAGAGGTAAATTATTCTATTTATTATTTTGTATAAGAGCATAATTGTTACAACACATATGTTATGGATTTAAGAGATACAGCAAGACATGTTATATATATACATATATATAATATATTAACTTAAAATTGTAACTATCAATATAAAATATAATGTTATATTACCTTTACATACACATAGATACATACATACATATAAATGATATTATTGCACTGTTTTGTTGTGTTGGTAAATATTATCAATTTATATGTCCTTCAGAAAACTGAATGGCAAACTTTCATTATAAACATACAACAATATGAGTAATTTTTAATATAAAAATTATCACTAGTTAGGCCTCCATATCCTAATAGTCCATAGAACACTTATGAATTATTAGGATACTGGTTTTACTTTATTATTTGTCTGTCTATGCTTTAATTAGCTAAATAAAATTGAAAATGTACAAAATATAATAACATATTTCATTGCACTTAAAATTTATTTGCATTAAAAATACATTTTCAGAACATACAAAAAACAATATTTTTCTCTTTGTGATGATTTCTTGTCACTACCCTTAGCACATACTAAATGACTGAATGCAGAATAAACTATTAAATGCTCCTCATGGTCGCAATATGTAGACCTCCACAAACTATTGCTGATGGAGGTATACGTTGTGGTAGTGTTATATACAAATTTAGTTTACAAGCATTACATATTCCACAATTTTGTTAAAATTAATTAATATGGAGGTAAAATTATATACCTACATATTATAATTAAGAAACTATTATTATCTATGAAAGTGACTTATTATGATTGTCAACAGTTATGAGATATAAAATCAACAATATTTAATTTTGAACAGTTTTTAAGTATGTAAAAAAATTGTGCATGCTTTTGAACAGCATAATCTTCATCAACTTTATTATGCTATGTGATACTAGTAATGCCATTTCCACAATTTATTGTTAGAATTACTCCATATGGTTCAAAATTGTCATTATTTCAGATTCACTATACCTTTTTTGAAAACATGAAGCATAACATACAATATTTATCACAATTTTTAAAAAGAAATTAAAGTGCAGAATTGAAATTACCTTTCTAAACTTATGGCTTATTATTAAAAAAACCAACATAATAAGGTGTCAAAGATGTTTAACTGTATTTTAAAAGCTATCATGAAAACTAGATTAACTGAAAGGGTACATGTAAAATTTCAACCTATTTATTATTTGCAATTTCATATCAAAAAGCAAAACAAAAAAAAATGTACATACACTGATTAATTTCTGGTTTTCAATCACCAAATCTATGCATGGATTTCACTTCAGTATGCAGTATGCATTGAAATGAAAGAATGTAAAAACTGTGGCATAAACACATAGAGAACAACAGATGTAAATTAAAAATGAATCCAATTTTTCTTGAAATTTAATGTTTTGTATAATGCTGTATATATAAGTTCGAGGAAAAGGTTTTTTCATAGTTTATATACAAATTCATTTTATATACATTTGATTATAATATACTTATATACCCATTTTATTCAACATTTTGTTGCCGTTTTGTTGGTAGTAACATAATTCCATTGCTGTAGAAATTTTGGCGTTTCTCATCAAAAAACCGCAACAAATAGTTTTGACAGTCCTCTCTCGCTGTTAACCTAACACTACCTAAAGAATTCTATAAAGACTGAAACAGGTGAAAATCTGAGGGTGCAAGGTCAGGGCTATATGGTGGATGCATTAACATTTCCCAACCAAACTTTCTCATTATTTACTGAGTGGCTAAAGATATGTGTGGTCTGGCATATTATGGTGAATAACCACATCCCTTCTGTTGATTACTTATTATGTGCGGGAAACATAGAAAAAAGTGTAATAATGTAGTTTTTTCACCTGTAGTGCATTTCTTTATAATAACTGCTTCGGAACCCTACAGTGAGCATGGTCCATTATGCTCTTGGCCAGTTTTTTTTCTCTACTTCTTGCTCGAGTCACATCAAATGTTAGCAGTAAAGATTGAATTGATGGTAAAATCTCATAATAATGCACTTCCAATATCACCATACACATAGCATCAACTTATAGCAGTTAATGCAAGTTTCGCTATAGTCTGTGGAGCTTGCTTGGCTTTTAATCATGATCTTTTTCACATATTCTTGTCATAGCTAATCCATTTTTCATTACCAATGATCAATCATTTCAAAAATGGTTCAGTTTTAATGATTCAATAGAGAATAGCAAATGAGTACATAATCCATTAGAATCATTTCAGTTTGTGTGGGGCCCAAGTATTGGGCTTTTTTGTATGTTCAGCTTTTTTCAAATAGGTAAAAACTAATTTGTGATAAATTCCGAGCTCTTGAACTATGTCGTAAGACCTAATATGCCGACCTTACACTACTTTTTCCGACATGGCATCGACTTTATTCTTAATAGGTCAACTACAGGGAGGTTCATCTTTGACATCAAAATTACTGGAATGAAAATATTTCAACCAATTTTGTGTTACTCTTACTAACACTGCATTAGGTCCATAAATGTTACAAATTTTTATGCGGCTTGTTTCGCATTTTTCCCTTTTATGTAATAAAACTTCAAAATGTGTCGAATTTATTTGAATTAGTTTAGATTTACTAATTTTGATGTATAGAAAAATTGCAACACACCGTTTTTCCTTCTATTTTCCTTTTTTTTAAGTGTCATCTATTTAACAGTATCAAAACTAGCCACATACAAACAGCACAATCAAAGAGATTTTTATTTATGAAATACGAACTTGACCTAATAGTTAATTTGGACACAAAAGAATTCATAGATGAGCACTATTCGAAATATACTGTTACGAACTGCACTCACAAGGTAAAAATGAAGCTGCGAAATAATTCCCGTATAAAAAAATATCCGAAAACAGAAATCTCTCGTATAAACAAGCCGCCTCGTAAGACCCGCGAACCCGCGCGCCGGCCATGGCCTCCATCGACGTTTTAATATTTGTTTAAAATTTATTTCCAAATTGATTTATTTTGTAGAGTGAAATCTTCGAGAGACAATAAATCTTGTTTGCCTTGGATCTGACATGTTTATATTAATTTGTTCTGGATGGTTCAAGTACCTTTGGAAGGCCAGTCGACAGATGTGTGGGCGCGCGAGAAACGTTTTATTACTGCGATCGAAGCATTCATTTGTCAAGCGCTATTAACGACAAGCGATCAACTGGTTTCGTAGTAATTTATTGTGACTCTAGATTTCTGCTGTTTCCATGAATACTTTCATTTCATCTTAATCTTGGAACTACTGATAGAGTTATTTTGTAACAATAGAAATTTGTTATTGATATCAATTAGAATGAATAAGGAAAGAAATCAAAATCATGAATCTATTTGATGTTCGTGAAAATAAAACCAGGAATGGGTTCTATTTTAATGTATATCAATATCAAAAAATCAACAATAATCACAAAAAGGAGAACTACTGTACTGACCCTTCGCGACGTAGTGACCGGAGTGTCCCGATTGTTGGGCCCGGACGTGAAAGGCGTGAGGAGATGCGCTGGGAGCGCTCGCGGAGTAGAGCCGGGCGTGAACTCGCGCGTACTCCCCGAGGGGCCCGCGGCCGCCTCCCGCGTTGTACTTTGCGCAGCTGTATCGCATGCACCTATTGCTATAAGCAAATAAAATACATTAATATAGTATTGAGCCGTTACAAAATTACTTCTCCCATTAAGAGATGGAGATTTTTTTTCAGATTTGGCATTTAAAATAAGTTATACATATAATGTTCCCATTTCAGAGAGGATAAACTTTAAGAGAATTAATTAAATAATTTAATTCTATTATTTAATAGAATCAATTTTATCTACAAAAATGCGACAAATAAGGGGATCAGACTGACCGACTTTTTTACGTCCAAATTTTTTTTTTAAATTCTTCACTTAGGGCTTAACATTGAATAAGTTGTTTTTTATAATGATTCAATGCTTAAAGAAAAAATACATTTTGATACCTTTATTTTCTAGCTTTGTAATAGAAATATAGGAAATTATTCATTCATACCTTGAGACCAGAAAAAATTATCATAAAATGCATTAAAAAAAAACTCATATTTTCTTAGTTCTACTCATAAGCCAGGAAAACTAAGTCGTTAAGACCATATTATTATCTGATTTTAGCGACTATATAGTATGGTCTCACTAAGATCATATTATTAAGTTCTGATTTAATTGCAAGTTTTAAAATATAAGGCACAAATGGCTATATTGATTATGTTGACTTAGAACCTTGAATTTTTACAGCTTCAAAGGCCACCTATGCATTTAGTATTAATTTCGACTTGTTATCTTTATGCGACCATAAGAAAAAGAGTCTTTAAAGACAATAAACAATGAAGTGATACTGTAAGGGTTTTATTTCCCCTTTCGAGGTATAGAATCCTAAAAATGAAACAACAATCAGTTCATAAACAATAATATAGGGCTTCTGGAATAATTTTGTCATTCTAAAATTTGATTTCCATTATTATGCATTGTTACACCATACTTTAACATCAATTAAAAATTGAATCTTCCCAATTCATATATAATGTAAAAATATTGAATTATGTATCTTATTAAATTAATCTATAAATTAGTGGGAAAATGAAGATATTTAGTGTTTTTAAAATAATATTTTTAAGGCTATTGTAAACTATCATAATTTCTTTTCTCCATGAAAAAAAAGTGAAGGTAATCTTACAGTATGCCAAGAAAGTGGTATTATCATTGAAAGTGTCTACTAAACAGCCAAGGGACATTCGCCAATTCCTGCATGAGTGCTTTTTAATAAAGTGTAGCACTGATTTCAGTATCAAAAGATGATGATAAAAAATTACCAAAATAAATAGACAACTCTCTATAGACAGAACTTAGCACAATTTCTTTAAATAGTTAGAATGTTTTTTAGCTATAACAACTCTAGAGCATGAATATCAGTATTTGTATTTAGTACCTTCAACATAAAATATTGGAGATACTAAATATAGATATTGTTGGATGCTGGAGTTCTCAATTATGGAACAGAGATCATGAAAATGTAAAAACGTAAATAAACAATGGTAAAAAGAAATTACAGTTTCTTGTTATTGTTAATCAAATAAATAATAAGACAAAAATGAAAACTTAATCCAATATCACCCAACCCTAGGAAGAAATAACTTCTGACAAAATTATTGGCTCTCTGAAATGAAAATTAAATACAATACAGTTCCCCTTTTTACAATACTCATAATGATTAAAATCAAATTAAATATCTTCACTCTATAATGTCCACCTATAAATCTTCCATGTAAGCATTTTTACGTATTAAAGTATACCTTTATTTTCAGCCTTGCCAAGAACTTCTGCTATCATACGCAATCGATTTTCCTTATCTTCTATGTCATTCTGCAAAATAAAAGATTTAATGTATAAAATGAAATGATCTAAGTGTAACAATTACAGTGGAATCTCAATAACTCAAATGTCAAGGGAAATGCAAAAATTCGAGTTAATGACTTTTCACTTAACAAGAACTTCGAGATACATATGACTGTGTCGAGGAACAAATATAATGTTCACAGCTGTGTTATTTAGAAATTTTCATGAATGTATTCATTCATTGCACGTGTACAAGACAAAACAATAGATTAGGCCCCGATCCCGAACATTCATTTTGGAATTCATTGCTATTTCGGGATTTCCAAGTAAGAGGTCATTATATTTTCAACTACGACTTATGGAGTCTCCTTTTAAAATTCGAGTTATAGAGTAAATATGTATTATCAATACTGTAGGGAAATAACATTTTGTTCGAGCAAAGTTTAAATAATTCAAGATACCGCGTATTTAGGGGTTCATCGGGGAATGGCAATTTTTTTCGACTTATTGAGGATTTCAACTTAACGAGGTTCAAGTTATTGAGATTCCACTGTATACTCCCCATTAAATTCCAATGTAAAACTTGTGATTAAGAAAAACTGATACATAAAGAGATTTAAGGATTATGATTTGTTAAGGAGATTTTTGCTAGTACATTTCATTTGATTTTCTTCATATCTCATATTTTCTGTAAAACCAAAATATTTTATCATGTTTAGGGTTCCATATGTAAAAAAAGGAAAAATGTAACCCCTCATAAGAACAATCTTTCATCGATATACTTGTCTGTCACAGAGATTTTTCTCTAAAACTAAATAATGTAGAAATTTGAATCTTTGCTAAAACATTAGCTTTTGATGACGCGCATTCATATTGCCAGTCTTAGTTATATAGAAAAAAAGTTTTAGTTAACATATCGCATGCACATTATTTGAAAGTGCTATCACCTGTAAGTTTATTCAGAATACTTTTTTTAATTTTTGGTCATTATTTTAATGGTATACAAAATCTTCTATAAATAACTGTTCCCCTTGATTACTTAGGTTATTAAAATTCATTGAAATTTCTATTTTGGTACGATGAATTAATATCTAAGATATCAAATCATCTGCAGCTGGAATTTTAATTGAAAATTGTTTTTCTTACAAACATACTCTTTAATGATATTTAACATAGAAAATCATATATTGTTTGGGGGTCTCTAAGGTAAAAAATATTTAAAAAAAGGCAAACACTTTACTCTCAATTTTTCACGTTGTGAAAGAACTTCACGCGCTTTTTCATGCTCCGCAGCAATTTTGTTATTGTATTTCTTAGTTAATATTTTCTTCTGTTTTTCCTTATCTAGACGATTCTGACTAAGCAGTAACTCTTTCTCTTGTAGCTGCAGAAGTAATAAAATAATTAAGCATTATTTATAATAAGAAAAATGTAAAAACAGTAAATTCTAACATTAACATCAAATAGTATTTATTAAAAAGATATTTATATTGATTGTTAGTAGTTTGTTTCAAAGATAATGATATTCAATTGACATACAACTGTTGACACTAAACAACTGTTGAAAATGACACTAAACCAAAGAGTACGGCTTGACTTTACTCAAAAGAAATATAATCTTTACCTCTCTTTTGAGCGCAAGTGAATACTCGGTCAATTCGTTGAGTTTCCTCTGCTGCATGAGAGAAGAGTTCTCGAGGGTGGCGAGGCGTTCTTCGAGAACGCGCGCGCGCCGCTCGGCCGTCGCTAGCTGCCCACGAAGTCCGGCGTTCTCCGCCCGAACTTCCAGTGATTCTTTCTCCAGGTCCAACAACGCTGATCGCAGCTGCTCATTCTATTAATTTAAATCAACAAATTTATTATTCACTGATTTAATGATAATTACTTTACACACAACCCGACTTATGTATAATTAAAATGTATTGATACTTTCATGAATTAATAATGATTTCTTTAGAATAGTGTAGTCTCATTAGAAGACAAAGATAATCGACCAATCGGCGATTATATAATGAAAGAACCTAAAGTTACAAGTTGTCGATAAAGAAAAAAAATGTTTAAAAAGATACATAGATCATCCTGAAAATTTATGGAACGGGTAATTTCTAATAGTATAATCAAAAGCAATTATAATTTTTTTTTAATGGAACTCATGGAAAGTAAATTACATTTTAGTTTGTGTGGTTTAGCTTTTATTTTTTCATTGTAACATTGTTTTGAAAATTGGATGTCCGCATACAATACTATAATACTGTTTGCAAACCAAAGAACAGTAACTGCAAAATGGCACATAAGTATGTGCTTACCCAGAGAATATGAAAGTTAAACGAAAAGCGTCCTCGCTACAAAGTCGCTCTTCACCACAAAAAGTTTCCACACATTCACCTAAGGTAATGAATAAGTTTATGAACGACCTCAAATGTGGACCTAGTAAAGCATCAGCCATAGTCCGGTCCTCACTAGCTTTTTTATGATTTTATTTTTTGATTTTTTTATTTTGAAAATTTAGAATAAGCTTAGGGATCACAATTTACAAGCTCAGGACGGCGGTAAATGCGTTCCAAGAGAACATTGACAACATTCATAAGGAAAACTGGGCTAACTACTGTATTACCCTTAACTACTGCTATAATATCGACTATCATTGTAAGCAGTTACAACAGTCCCAAAATATATAAAATTGTGTAAATAGTGAGGGAATATACTTTGAAAACCAATAAAATTAAATATAAAATAAACATACATGGTTTTTTTTAAAGAATTCATATATGTCCGCATTGCCCACATAAATGTAAGTTATTTATCCATTTCCAAATTTTGTTTTGTGATCCCTAGTGTTTACCATGGCTTCACCAACTTGTTTTCATGAATAAAGCCAGAGTTTGCAGAATAATATTTGTATTTAGTTTACAATAAAGTTGATATATATATATATATATATAGTAATATATCAAATAAACTACTAGAATTGGAACTTATATATAACTAAAAATCATAAACAGAATTTTGAAAATTCAATAATGCACCGAATATCATTAGTACCTTTGAGCGCTTTGCTTCTTTTAAGTGTCTCCCTTCTATTGATTCTCATTTCTAAATGTGCAGTAAGTTCTTTGATAATATGGGCTGCTTGTGAACTATTTAGCTCCAAGCTCGGGAAGTCTGGCCCGAGACTGTACACCAATCCTAAGTCCAGTTCTAAATCTTTAGCTTCCGCCCTAGAAAAATCAATTATTAAAAAAAAAACTATATAGCAATCTGCAAGGAATTTTAAAAAAGATTTTTATTCAATAGAAAACAATCAGGTTTGGTAACCATTATTCTATCCAAAGATTCATACCATTATATTTTTATTGAATATCTGTTAAATTATTTTTATATCAACTAAATTCAAATTCTGTATTAACTTATTTGGAATATAAGTAACTAGATGGACAGACAATTAAGTAACATTAATAAAGCCTTTATATACAATTTTTGTGCAAAAATAATCCAAAACATTATCACTAAATTTTATAAAGGAAATCTCAATTAGTACGTAATCTGATTGATAAATTAGATGGCAAGAGCTAAAATATTTTTCATTAAATTTCTTTCTTGCAGTTACAAATCGCATCAATATACTATTTACAAAAAAAAAGGTATTGACGACACCAAAATATATTACTATCTATAAAAAGATGCACTAAGACAAGGTATTTGAAAATTTCTCCTCAAGAGACAAAAGCGGAGATAAATTTTGTATGAAGCTTTTTTATAGAACAAGGTATGACTATGAAACTTGGTATAACATAAATATTTCTTACAAAAATGGTGATTATATACTAGTAAACCAAACTACTAAACCGATTCTAAAAATTCTTTCACTAATAAAAACCTAGACTATTCCTGACTAAAATAGACTATAAAATAATTTCCCTTTGGATCTGTACATTTAGATACTATACCAATACTACAAATTCTTTCATTCATAGCAAGCTATCCTATCCCTGAGTAATTTAGTTAAATTTATATTTTGGTATTTATTATTACTAAAATTTTCCCCCATTTTGTCCAAATCGGAACTGTGAATGGTAGCGAAATCGAAATTGAGAGTGGGAAGGAAAATACAATTGAGAATAGAAATGGAACCAAAATTCAAAATGGAAACGAGGTGCAAATTGAGTTGGAACATGGATTTGAATTAAAAGCAAGACTAGGATTGAAATCAGGGACAGTACCAGGATAATAATTAATACTGGTACTGGATAATATTGGAATTGTGATTGAGAACACGACAGATCAACATAAAAAATGAAGGAATATTTTTTATGTTCGCGTGGGCAAGCGGTGAATGAAAAGCTAGCTAACATAATTGCACTTTATAGTTTACAAAGTAAAATAAAATAAAAAATTTCTAACATACATAAATGATAGTACTTTAGTGAACCACTTACCAAACACTAAACATGTTCAAGTCTTACCTATTAATGTTGTCTCTTGCAGTGTTGAACAAACGATTGGCCTTTCGACGTCCGACTGTAAGTCCCGCAGCAGATTCAATAGGTGTCGGTCTTGCTACTTCTACTTCTGATGCCATTTCAGCAAATCTCATCACTTGCTACATTGAAAAATTAATGTATTATTCCAAGACAATTTAACAAGTGTTTATGTAAATTTTATAGACAGTACCAAATTCTCATCATAGTCTTCAGCTCTGGGATTAACGCACACAACCATTCGCACATGCCCTTCACCTTCAAAAAAGTTTTTGAAGAGATGTGTGATTTTAGATTCACGATAAGGGACCATGTTCTTAGTGCCATTAATTTGGTTCTCTCGAAGAGCTTCTAGACATGTTCTTAATGTCATCAGAGACTTATTAATATTACTCGCCTCTCGGAGTCTTTGCCCTAAAAAGGGAGAATTTATAGAAAATTAAAATAATGTCAATTTTCTATGAAACTAATTTCTTAATGACACATCAAGTAAATGGCGTAGTTATGGAATTTTTAGGTTAAACAAACCTGTATTATTTGTTCTATTAGTACGTTCACTGCCTGCAAGATCAACTAAACTTAATTGGCTTATTGTCAAATATTCCTTATTTTGTAATACAGCTTCTCCAATTTCGTCAACAGGTGCCTAGAATATATGTAATACTCTTTACAATCTTTACAAATAAAGAATTACAAAAAGATATATATAAATCAATAGTTCATATGTGGGAATGTCTATACATGGTGATTTGTACCAATTACGAATAACATTAGACAACAGGTTGTCGTAAGAGTTGTTGCTTTTAAACCAGAAAATGAAGGGTTCGTATTCTGATCATGGGAGAATTGTCAATAACTTTTTAAATTATATCAAATGCTCGCTGTGTGCTTAAGAGATCATATTTGCGACGTCATTTTAAATAACAATTATTTATATAAAAAATTGTCTTTCGTATGTTACGTATGTTATCTCCAGTTCCTTCAGCTATACAAATAATGTGCTAATAAGTAAACATAATTGGTAAAAGTTATTAACTACACAATTCACTAGCAATATATACAGCATAGATTTCACACTGATATTTAGATAAACTAGTTCAGAAAACAGTTCAAGAACCTTTATAGTAATTCACAAATCTATGTAGTTTAACTAAATATAATACAATTTCAGTTTATTTTCTGCTTGTAATTACTTCTAATGTTAACTTATTTATATGTCGAAATTATAGTACCACTATACAGGGATAGAGTTTGGTGTGAAAAATATTGATTTTATTGGTTAGAAAATATGATTATGTTGGTCAATTATATTTTATTTTAACATTTTGTAAAAAATGGGCTAATTAATGCAAATTGCCTGCAACGGTGGTTGAAAGCTCCAAATATTTACTTAAAGAATAACCTTGAAATTGGAGCTATTTCTTTTTTAAATTTGATTCTAAAAAATTTATTAATTATTTACTATTCATTAAAAATTAACCCCATAATTAAACGATGTAATGCAAATTAAAATGTAAAATACACATCTTGCAATTAAAAATAAATCATACCGTAATCTATTTATTTCAGTGACCCAATGAAAAACATAAATTAATTCTTTAAAAACAAGCATATGTGCATATTTCAGTGTCTATTCAATAACTTAACTGAAAAGATCTAAATGCAGCCACTAACAATAATAAAATTTTTTTAATGTAAACAATATCAAAAATACCTACTTTCGATCCAAATATTAATCTATTCTATGTGTATTAATAAAAATGTGTAGAAGAGGAAGAAAAACATACATCTACATAGTATCTAATGTAAGAAAAAATGAGGTATACTTGTGCGAGTCTTATTGTAAAGACAGAATGACTTCTACTTGATTCAGCGTTTAAAGTAGTATGAGCCATTCGTTTTCTTTTCAATCCTAGATAAAAAGCTTCAAATGCCTCTTCAGCAGATTTGATTTCAATTTCTGTCACACCATGAACATACATCTTGTGAGCACCATCTTCCCGAATCATTTTTGTTGCGAAATTTCTGTGGAATTCAATAATAAAATAACGAGAAATACACACATAAACTATTACATTTAAAAAACAAAATTAATACCTGGTGACAGGAGGACCATCTTCTAACAAATCAAATACACAATTGTTATAGATTTCAACATAGGTTACGAATACTGCATACTGATGGTCTTCATTGATTCCATCAATTTTGGTCACCTCCACAGAGGACATAGCCAAATCTGGATTTGAATTATTTCTGTAATACAAATACATGTCTTATTTATAACATGACATAGAAAACTCATTGTTATAAACAACGGCCAAAATATCTTCATTTCATAGGCTATTCTGGGTACCACAAAATGAAATCATTCAAAAATTAAACCCGCCTCTAAACTCCAATGAACATGTCTTGTATGAGGTTTTTGTCACTCTACTACTGAGACATACCTTCTAACAATATTTTTATTTCAGATTGAATGGTCAAGGACCTTACTTTGAAATCAGTAGGTACCAGGTACAAATCATCACCACATGTGAATACTAATGACTTTTTAAGTCTAAACCAAACCGATCACTTTGTGCCCTGGACAATACTTTAAGTTGTCAATTGTTGTTAGTGACTAGTGACAATGGTCGTAGCGACTCCCAATTTGCACAGGTTTATGGTGTGGATTTTTAATTGCTTACAAACTCCCTTCAGTGATAATCTTAATATTTGAATGTTGTGCATAATGAATAGCTTTTAATTTTTTTAATACATTGGTGTTTCAAATATATTAAGAAATAATAAGTCCCTTTACATATTATTTTAAATAGAGATTTGCCTGGAACATGTGTTAACATGCAACATGCTATCTATTGTTGGCCCTAGAAACTGTTCTTTTATTATGAATCCCTGTCCAATGAATTGAATAGTGATTCATTAGATAGGGATTCATAATGATAGAACAGATTTGAGGGTCAGCGGTGGATTGCCTAATTATGGATTTCTGCAAATTAACACTCCACACAATAGAATATTATTTTAAATTTGATAATTCAAAAATTTTCTGAACAATGCAAATTTGAGACCAATTCTAGAATTTTCTACATAAATTACTGTTAAGTATCTAAAAATTATTAACAAAAATAATTTATTTTCCAACCCCCACAAAAAGAAACAAAAAATAATATTTTATTAAGAGTATGTAAAAGAGGTAAAAAATACAAAAAAATTTAAATAACGTTATAAAGTACTAAAATTTATTTGCTATCTTTAAAATTAACAGAGTTCGGTTAGGTTAGAAGCTAAGGAAGGATAGTTTTTACGTAAAAATATTAACAAACTAAAATTAAATTCATTCTTTTGAATTCATTTACAAAATTATAAATTTCAATATTAAAGAAAATTTTTTCAATTAGTTATAACAAAGTCTCCGACATTTTTTTTTTTAATTTGCAATTCAAATAATAGCAAGTGATATATAAAATATTTTAACACTTATGCTACATCATTAAAACTACTGGGACAAAAATGAAAAGAGAATAAAACATCAAATGCCTAATAAGGCATAAAAGAGCTTACTTTTTCCCTGCTTTAAATTTATGTAACTCTTGTTGTCTCTCAAGCATGGCCTCAGCTTCTGTCTGAATATCAAACATGTTCATTTTGTCCGGCTTAAAAACATATTTATGTGCCTGATAATCGTTTATAGTTTTAAATATAACATTTAAGCATCGTGGTAGTATTCCACAATTTTGAGGTTCACCTATGAAAAAAAAACAGATTAGGTATATTATTCTCATAATAATGTATAATTTTCTTGCAAAATCGTACAACAAAATAAAATTCCAAGCTGAGAATCAGAATTCTATAAAGGCCATTCATAAAATACATCACTCTAAATTTTACCTTTTACCCTCCTTTAAGATACAAAGAAAATCGATTATGACAGACTGCAACGGGAGCGCCGATGTTGAAAACCAAACATGCGTTATACGCTAATGTGACGGAAATACACATGTAAAAACATCTCTCTTTGCAAATATGAAAAAAATCGCTTTCTATCAAAATGGAAAAAATCTGAGAGAAAATTTAAAATAAAATTGTTTGATGAACTGTGAAAGCCACATTTCCTCCAGCCCCCTTGCTAGATTTTGTAACACTAAGCAAGACTACACATATATGAACAGCCCTTAATGTACATATTAACCCTAGAAATAGAAATAAATATAAGTTGCTGACCTGTCATAGTAAAAGTTTTACCACTACCAGTGACACCATATGTAAAAAGCAAACCATTTTTTCCTTTTAACAGCCCTTCTACAAGGGGCGATGCCACTTTATCAAACACCTGAAAATACAATATTGAATAACATTTAGAAATACCTTTTAATCAAGATATTGTAGAATATATATTCTCATGATTATGTTAATTTGGTGAAATGCATTTCAATTTAAATTTTATTATTTATTGAATAACTTGGCCCTCTGTTTCATGAAGGTTGTTTGTTCATCTAATTATATATTAAACAGAAAAAAAAACAGAAATGGTAACTTCTTAAATTAAGTTCAATAGCCTAGTAATGTATTCTATCAGGTTATTTAACTAGATTACCTAATTTAATAGTTTTGATGAAATTTTGCACATTGTGCAGCATATATTATGTTTTTAAATATCTATTACTAAGAATAGATATAAAAAAGACAGTTTGATACAGCAAATTCAAATGACATCGAGCAAAGTTGAGACATCTAGATATATAACAAGAGACCTAACAATGATAATGTCAATACTGTAAAACATATTTGCACATTGTGCAGCATATATTATGTTTTTAAATATCTATTACTAAGAATAGATATAAAAAAGACAGTTTGATACAGCAAATTCAAATGACATCGAGCAAAGTTGAGACATCTAGATATATAACAAGAGACCTAACAATGATAATGTCAATACTGTAAAACATATTTGCACATTGTGCAGCATATATTATGTTTTTAAATATCTATTACTAAGAATAGATATAAAAAGGACAGTTTGATACAGCAAATTCAAATGACATCGAGCAAAGTTGAGACATCTAGATATATAACAAGAGACCTAACAATGATAATGTCAATACTGTAAAACATATTTTGGAAATTAAGCCATACAGGGTAAATATATAAGCTGTAATAAGAAATGCTGCTATGAGCTTTTGTTCCTCTAAAGATTCGAAAAAAATCCACTAGAGGCAGCACTGGTAAGAGGTATATATGATTTGTTTTCCCTGTTGACAGTAATGTTAAACACACTTTTTTTAAATGGAATTAACTGATGATAATGTACTCGGAACAAAATTAATATTCGTAAAAGCGCAAGACCATCTTGTCCAGTATTTAAAACAATGGCTCGCATGCCATGGTTTATCGGTTTCAGGTAATGATAATGTACTCATTGTAGTGTTAGTTGTCACTGATATTTTGTTATATCATTGCAATAAGAAGCTCCTAAATTACTATTATTATTGCACTCTGAGATAAAATTAATTTTTGATTGGGCTTCTTCATTTAATACTATTATCACTATTTAATACAATATGTGAATTAATAATAGTAGCAGAACAGACAAACCTTGGATGTTTACAAATGAGAATTTAAATCCTTTTCTACATGCCTCTGATTTCATTCATGATCTTTTAATATAATCATGATCTTTCATGATTACATTAAAAAAAATATGTTCAATTAACTACATCAATATATTTAATACTTTAAATACAAGTATAGCAAAATTATGGCTTTATATTTATTAAAATTTAATATGCTTGTAAATTTACATCTCGAGCATAACAATGGGTAAAAGCTAATTTTTAAATTAGTTTATGTCCAAAATAATTAAAAGCATCAGTACAATGAAAAAGATA
Source organism: Eumeta japonica (assembly GCA_005406025.1). Classification (NCBI taxonomy): domain Eukaryota; kingdom Metazoa; phylum Arthropoda; class Insecta; order Lepidoptera; family Psychidae; genus Eumeta; species Eumeta japonica. The sequence goes on along the minus strand of BGZK01001526.1, from coordinate 23,459 downwards.
AGCTTCCTAAGTGCATGGTATATATTAAGAAACTATCTAGGTATCAAAGAATTGCCAATAGTAAGCGGACATAAACATAGAATATACTTTGAAACATAAATTATACTAGTTAAGCAAAATTTTATTTGGACAAGACCACTTGAATTGTAACATTGTACATAATATACAATGTATTGTATTTATTTATTGTTACGTTTATTTTTAACTAGCCATACCCACTAACTTTGCTGGTGGGTATGGCTAGATCACGATTACTAAACCATTTTCAATTCTCACTACAGTCCTGCTCTCATAGTCAGTTTCCTAATATTTGAATAACTGATTAAGCAAGTTTAAAAAAAAAACCGACAAACATATAATGGTTTCGATTTTCCATTAAATCTTTCATCCCTTATTTCAGGCTCTCAGAGCTACTTTTTGAAAAATGACATATTTAGTTATTTTCAATTTGTAATAAGCAGATAAAGTAAAAAAAAATTGTTGTCAATATCTCCAGCAGTTCATTTTTTTATATAAAAATTTCAAAGCTTATATCACCCCTTTTAGAGTTATTTCTAAGAAGGATGTGTAACAATACTTTTTATTAGCAATATTAGCAATGATAATGGCTGTGCGTTGATATACCAGTCAGTTAGTTGACTATTTTATAGATATAATGTATATTAATTTTAAAAAATTACCTCTTGTTGTGAGGTTTCAGGTTTAAAAACTTCTTTAAACGTATATTTCATGCTCTTAATATTTTCATTTCTATGACTGATGGCAGTTGCAGAGGGAGTCATTAACACTGTAGTTGCAGAAATTATTTTCATACAAGAAACATCTGTATCTGAATGCATAGGTCTGACACGGCAATACACTTGAACAGGATCGCGGTCATATACACCACCATTCAATTTTGTTCGCGATGGTGTTCTCATTTCGTTCAGTTTAGTTTTAGATTTTCTGCAAACAAGTTCAGATATAACTCATCCATTATAATCATTTCAAATAATTGACATTAAATTGTGATTAATATATGGATTATCACAAATATGGTACTTACACTGACTTCATTTTTTTAACGAAATTAAACTAAAAGTATTCTTCGGTTAGCGAAACTTTTCAAATTTTAACGACTGGCCATAGAACACCAATAACTATTCCAGAATTTCAGACTGACACAGAACACGATCACTGAATCTAATATTAAGTAACCTAAAATACTACCTACTGATAAAGTAGATTAACTTTATTGTTATAAATGCGAAAGAAAGTTTGTTTGTATATTTGTTTGTTTGTTTGTTTGTATATTACATTTTGCATACACATTGTAATGGGTACAGTAAAGGACGTAAGATACTTTTCATATCAAATAATATTTTCTTCCCTATATTTATTATTTCTATTTTTCAACCTATTTAATATTATAACTACGAAAATGAGACTGTTTATGCGTTACTTTCTTTTTAATTACTGATTGAATATTGCTTACTTTTTAACTATCGAAAGAACATGTATTTGTATTTTTCTATCCTAAGAGTTGTGTTAAAATAATCCGATATGGGCATCTGCTGCGCTGTGATTTATCGAATAAACGTAATAAGATAGGTCAAAGAAAAACAACATTGTTATCCATTTAGAAACTTGTAGTGGGGGTGACACATCATTTGAGAATATAAGCAGGTCCAAAAAAACGAAAAATTACACGATTCCAGTTCATTCGTCACTATCGGTCACCTTCGGTTTGGTTTTTGCGCACTGTGTGTATAACATTCCTTCGAGCAGGGTTGCAGGCATCGTTCTCCACGTTTATTTGTTGACATAAAGTAAATGTTCGTAATTCACTTCAAAGGACATCGATGAATGATGAAATATGACGAAGAAACTGAACTTATGTTTCCTACGCTGCGGAAGAAAGAACCACTCTTATAAGAAGTGAAATAGATGGCTGCAAGAATAATTACAACAGACTGCATCCTGCATCGCGTCAAGACTGAAGAAAGACGCAATACAGTGGCAACGTCAGTCAATGTAATAAGTACTCCGCGTACCTACCTGAAAATAATACCTTATCCTGTATAGGCGAAAGGAGTGAAGCAACCAGTAAACTTATTCTTTAATCTCGATGATGGCTCAACGATCGCACTAATCGATGATCGATTGGCACAAATATTAGAAACTAATGGACCAGTCGAACCATTTACTATTCAAGCCATGGCTGAAGTAAAAATAAGTGCTCGTTTGCAAGGCAAATGCAAAATAAGGCTTCGGTCCAAATTTGAACTCCAAGAAGAAAAAGAGTATCAGACGTAAGCCTAAACATCTGGAAATTTGGAGCTGTTACCTCAAACAGTACACAAATCAACACTGAATACCTGTCATCACCTGTCCGACAGCGACAACCAGTTGGAATACAAGAATGCTACGTCGATGCTGTTGATCAGTCAAAATAACTGGGTACTTACAGTTTTAATTGAAGTGAAGACATGACCATGCTATCTACCGACCGCATCTCGGACGAATGTACTACAAACCTACAAATCATCTCAGACCAACGAAGCGGTGCACTTCGTAAATCGTCTACAACAACATGAAAATTAAATCGACAAACTTATCAAACAACACTTTATTTGGAAACTTTGGGAGTTCAAGCTCGATTAGTTTATTCAAGAAAAATAACGAAGTACATCGAACATTAGAAATCTCGGAGTAGACAAGTTGTTGATTACTGGATAGAAGATTTAAAACAAGACTTCCATTGAAGAAAGACAAATTCAAGCTTCCATCCAATATCAACCTCCATTAACGAGGCTACATAATAAAAAAAAAGCTATTCGAAACCTCATCAACGGTGGTTACGCAGAAGTCAATCATACTGTTAAGGACAGCCGCGTTATTAGTATTTAAATTGGACGATAAGTATATTATTTTGTTTTATACGAACGGACTTAGGTTAAGAATTGTTTTGTATTGTATTTTATTTTGTGTGTGTTTTTATTAAATCATTTGAATTGTCTTGTTTTATTACCCGGGTAGGGATAAGTCGTAAAAATTGTATATTATTGCCTGTTTTCATATATTTATTGTGTTTTATTTTGCCTTGTTATATATATTATGTCGTATTTAATTGCAAATACGAATTAAATGTGATGTGCATATGAGTTGCATACGAAATTGTGCCTTGGCGGGGAGAGGCCTAAAACCGCGGCGGTCATTACGATTCAGCCGTGAATCGGTGTTCCGAGCGTATATGGTACTAATTCGTAAAGTGAGTGATCGTCGTAATTTTTCCGGACCGTCGAGGTTCCCCATCGTCGAGTTTCTCCGGTCCGGACGGAACGGCGACTCACCACTTCACCATCACTCACAGAGACGGTCGTGACGGTCGAAGATGATGTCGGTGTACCCACTGACAACTCCTCTTGATCTCTGGCTGGCTCGGGAATTTTTCAAGTTTGGACCCCCGAAATGGGGCCATTACCACTGGACCGTCGGGGTCGCATCCCCGACGAGAAGACGCCCGGGCATGAGACAACATAAGTCCTTCGTCCCGCACCTGCACTCGCAAGAAAAGAGGTGTGGAAGATCCACGAACAAACAAACAAACAAACTAATTCGTAAAAAATTCAAAATGCACACCTCCTCAATTAAAATGAATGCAACACATATGTGCAGGCGAATGCGCCATCTATAAATTGCAGCAAGATTGGTGGATTCGTCGCAGTTGTATTCCGACCGCCACACATGAAGCTCGGCTGAAATGAAGAAGTCCTAAACGCCTGAAAACGCTGTCCATCATTTCGCCCACCACGCCGCAAGAAATCCGTTCTCCGAAGCCTGTGAAGGATAATCCGAAGTGCGGGCATACACGGCGATAGCCGAAATCGCCGTTACAACTGGTCCTTCATTCGCCGGCTAACAGTGAAGGCATTTTACGAGAAAATCGTGTGCCTCGTTTTCTTATTTCCGTGTACACGCTTAGGACAGTGAAAGGGTCACCTAGCGGTGTTAACGACATCTCACTGTTTAAACGCTTTCGACTAGTTGAGGCGTGGTCACCGGTTGTCGAGTACGATCTCGGCGCCGAATAGCCTTGTCGCGTCGATACGCATGCACAGCTAGGGGGCCGGACCGTAGGCACACCTGGAGACGGTCGCTCCCATCGAAGCCCTATTGCGCACCCTGACTCTGTGTATGTCCACTGTCGATCGGGCCACACCTACTCTTCTCATCACCATTCTCGTACCGAGCATATCCTCGTCTCGAGGCCCTCGTGCGAACTGTTAGGGACCGTTAGGGACTGAAGATTGAAAAATTTAATTGAATTGAACTTGAATATGGACAGCAAGCGTGTTACAATAGCGTGCAAAATGAACACAGCCGAGCAAGAAAATGAAACGCCAGTGAGTGCACCGACAAGTCGGTCATCGGAAACTGGCACATCGAGTACGTCGTCGACGCACACGTGGGACCACAGCACGAACGAAAACTGGAGTGAAAGTTCTCTCGGGTGGGAATGGATCGATGAGGAAGTTGGTCGTTTATATGCGGATACAAGATCCGAGTCGACGCTCCGAGTACACCACGCCGCCAGGAATCCGTTCTCCGAAGCCTGTAAAGGATAATCCGAAGTGCGGGCTTACGCGACGATAGCCAAAATCGCTGTTACACATAGATCGCCATAAATAGTAATTTTAACAATAAATATTTTACCGAAATAAAATTATTACTTTAGTATAATACTTACACACGCTCTTGAAAATAACTTTGATAGATCATTCATCAAAATTACATAAAATGAATATAATAATATTGATAACTACTTGAGTGATTTATCAAAATGCTAGTACAACGTTAAGCTTTTTTACGGGGAGGGTTTCATCTGACTAATTTGCCATAGCCTTCGGATGATATAGTTACACACGTCGATAATCATTTCAAGCTTCTAAATTTTTAGTTGAAGTGCAATCACCCTCGGACTTATACATTCATCGGCTCGTTGATTAATCGGTTGGTTTCCAAAACGTTTAAGTTCTCGCTATTTTCCCCATCTCACCGAAAAGTGATAAAACTTGTATAACTAGTGGTAATGTAAGCACCTACACTAAGTTTTTGTCCTTTCCTCTCGAATAACCAATCCAACAAACCTTTTCTTTGTTTTTCTAGGATTAAAAATTTAGCTAAAGGCCACGCATATGTAGGCTTAAGTCATATGAAAACCTTGAAGAAAAAAAACTCGTCCGATTTAAAATCTAATAAATTATTGAATCGACCACACGATGATTGAGAAAATAAAGAAATCATAATCTTTCAAAGTGTAACTTCATCCTTTAATTGGTATTATTTCTAGTAACTAATCAAATTATGCTTATTATTTGCATTAGTTACAACTCATACACAATAAACCAATTCACCGTACTAATTCACTAGAATTCCAATGTGTTGCCGCTTATATAGTAACTTATAGGATAGACATAATATTGTGGCGAAGTGAACTCGCAAGCTAAAAATAAAAGTACGAAATAAATCCCGTAAGAAAAAAAATTCTAGACTAGAATTCTCTAAACGTAAACAACACCCCCCTCTTACACCCTCGCCTTTCCCTTGTCAAAAGTTTTCAACGAGATTACATTTTTAAAAACATTTATTTTTATGGTGAAATTTTTGAGACTACAGTAAATCGTTTGTTTGTTTATATCAAATGTGACTTGCTTGTTTTAGATAAATTATTGAATTATTTTTATTTGAAAAACATTCTAGGACGCTGGTCGCGATATATAGAAAAGCTAATTTCAGGCGCAAGAGAGTGAGTTTTGTTTCTGCGTTTATTGCTTTCACAAGACAAGTGCGATCAACGATAAATGTTTAAGTGATTAGAAAAATTCGGGGAAGAGTTTTGCCCCAAGCGCTGGGCAGAACTTGAATTTGTCATGTGGCGTCACGATTCGACAACCGCGCCCGTGCTTGCAGTGTAGCCGAGCATTTAATAAGGTTGTGTCTAAATTTTTTTGTAAGTGTATTTTTAATATATTTTTATTACAGTTACTTTGCAAAAGTTTTTCTAAAAAAGAAAGAGATTGTAGATATTTGCAAAAAGATCCATGATCAATTCCACCCTGTGTATTAAAATCTAATCAGATCTTTTCCCATAAAGTTGATGCATTGATTACCGTAAATTGTATTAAAATCGGTTGATTTGTTCAAAAGACATGGTTGAAGAAAATTTTTAAAATAATCTTTTTTACAATATTTCTTAAAGTAATCTACTGATAAAAATAAAAATCTAACCAGCTGTTCTGCTTGGAATGCAACGTCGATCGTCTGCATAAAAACAGGTTGTTTGGTTCGAATAATATCGTTAATAGTCTGATAAGCAAGTGCCATTTTCCATAAATTTTTTATACAAGGTTTTGATTGTGAGGCGAAAATAAGGCTAAACACAGATGAAGCTGCGCCCGGGTGCTCTTCACGTTTTATATATGTTAACAAAAAAATTGGTTGTCTGTAAAGTCGGTTTACGGTCGATAGTTTTACATGATGATGTCATAAACATTGATGAAAAAATGCACTTTTATGAATTGAATTATTATCACTTGAATTATCATATTTTGCATCTATTTTCTGTATCTGTATTGTATCTCTACCTGAAAGATTGCGTTTATTAACAATTAGATATATAAAATTATAATCTTAAAAAAAATATTAAGAACTTTTTTTAAATACCTTATTTCATTTTCTCATTATAAAAACAGACAACATATATATTTTTACTTTTTTACTCCCATTGATTAAATAATTGTTATAAACAAATCCATTGTTTATGAGGTAATCAAAAAAATTCTTTTACTAATCTATTTGCTAGTTTTTATTCTGCTATATTGCTCTGAGTTTGCACTAAAATCACACTAAGTTTGATGCTGGTGTATATAAACGTTTTTACGAAAGAGCAAAAACAAAATATATTCATATATATAAACACATTTAATTTTCTTGTGTGGGGACCAATTAACTTTTTAATTATTATGATATTCTGCATAAACATTCGGTGAAATTTTGATAGAACACCTATTAGGGTTTAAAGGATAAAACCTTTTAATGGTAGGGTAGGCTGATGGCAGCTCCTGATTTAAACTTAGTGCCTCTGCATTGTTGTGAAAATGTCACCAATATTGAAATTTCATTTAAATTAAAGTAATAATATAACCAAAAATAAATATTTCAGAAAATTTATTATGTATTATAATTTTTAATAACATTAAAAATATTTTGAAGTTATACTTTTTTGGCACGTTTGATGAGAGTGAATTTGCAGCTGCGCGCACAAACGACATGATGAAGTTAGCCACAGAATAGAAATAATAAAAATATATTTTCAACACTGAATATAGTTACAATACTGAGTGTTCATACTATATATAGTACATAGTACAGAGTGTTCATGCTATATATTACATAGTACTTATATTCATAACCCAGTTCTTGCAAAATATAGTATTCATATGAATAATCAATTTTGAGTATTAATTTTCTATAATTATTATTTTTGTTCAATTTATTATATATATAAACATTATTTGTAAACTTTTAACATTGTGTTGAAAAAATTGTGAAAATTTGAAGTGTTTTTAAATATTAGAGGTTAACCATGTAAGTAATATATAGATATATTTCTAACGAACTTATTATTTTCTAACAAATAATTGAATAATAAGTACACACTCTTTTTTAAATGTATTTGACTCATTCACATAATGAATAATGATTATATATTTGTACTGTATTGTTATATTGTTACGTTAATAAAACATTTTCAATTAAACAAAATCGTTTTGATTGATTTTAATATTTATTGTCGATTACTACTGCATTTGAGTTATTTTAAATATTATTCATACGCCAAAGAAGTATAACTTCTAACGCGTGTACATAAGTACACACACTCTTTTTTTTTTTTGTTCTAAGAATTTTATTAATATAAAATTAAAAGATGTAATCGATAAAATATTTTTTTTAAATTCGATTGATTGATATAGTCTATTCTGATGCAGAATTATTCAAAATCTTTTTAATTTTTCGTAGACTACAAATTTTTTTTTTCAGAAAATAAAAATTCAAATATTATTGTTTTGAACCATCCAGAAAATACAGTAATTAAATTATTTTGATCATTAATTTCAACTAAAAGTGCCAAAATAATAATATACAAAATTTCGATTTAAGAATAATGCATGAATTGAATATCTGGAACTATTCATTAAACAAAAAATTATAATTATTTAATTATATTGAGTAATTTTGATACCACTAAAAATTTTTTTTTTCACTTTCCAAATTTTGCCGCCCTAGAAAATCTGCCGCCCTGGGCACTAGTCCCGACTACCCCTAATGTAAATCCAGCGGTGGCTGATGGTATAAACTTATTTATAGGGTACCGTTGGCATCCTCTGGGTATAAAACACTAAAGAGGAACTTTGAATGAAATACATTATACTTTTTTTCAACATTTATATATGTCTTAAAATTTTGTGGTTCTATTATATCTCTGTAAAACATTTTAGAGTTTAAAAAGATAAAAGCATTTTCAAAATTCTTCAAGATTTTAAAAATGTTGAAATGTAAACTATGAAAGAAGAAATAAAAAATGTGTAACATATTAATAAATAAATGGAAATAACTAATGAGAATTATTTAGAATGTATATCTATATTTTTTTATTAACTCATGTCTATTTCACACAGAAATAGGCAGAGAACACATCTCTATATGGTATATTTCCATAATTTTTAATTTTAAACAAATGAGAGAATTACACAGATCTATTAAAATGAGAATCGATTAATAAATTCTTATAATTACTCATCTATTATCACAGTACAGTAAGTATATAATAATTATTAACCACTATAGTATTTAATACTTTTTTGTCACAATAGTAATATAAGTTTAATAAATAAAATAAATATTAATAAATTAAATCAAAACAAATTCTTCTAATTGCCTTGTGGCTTCAAAGCTAGATGAACACTCTTGAAAGGCTTCTTTACTTTATCAAACTCCGCTGATTCCTTTTCTAAATGTTTCATGTAGGCCAAAAAACATGTCCAAATCAAACTGCAAACACTTATAAATGGTACTCTGTTTTTGGGTGGAATCAAACAAAAGTTGATTAAGGCTATTGCTGGCCAAACACTAACACCAACCTGAAAAAATAGACATATACCATAACAAAAAATAAATTCAACTGATATACTATTCAATACTACTCTGAACAATATAAATTAATGTAATATTCATTATTTAACTTTAAACAATCAATAACATTCATGAATATTATTGATAATGCAAAAACAAATAGGTACCTTATAAGTTGGTAAAAATTTCGCTTTGACTTCTGCAACACATTCATCAAATGGTTTCATTTCCAAGGCACTCATTCCAAAATAAAAGCTACACATTGCAAATGGAGTGTATGTTATAGTTTCTACAAAAGTCTAGAAAAGAAAATAAAAATGTGCTGTAATCTTCCGGTATACAAGACTATATGCAATATAATAAATACCTACAAGTGTGTATTTATTCAAAAAAAAAAAAACAAAATAACCTTTATTAGGCCAACTCTTAGACTTGTTCCAGGCCATAGAAGGCTTGCAATAGTGAACCATGTGTAAATAGTTGGTGCCACATAACACGAACCATATAAGCCATATCTAGCACATCGCCACCAATCGTATGTATCTACAATAAGTTCAAAAATAAAAATGTTGAAATAAAGACCAAACTTCTAACATTCTAACATGTTTTCAATGTAATTTATGAATGAAAAAATAGTGATAAAATATTTTGCTATGGCCACATAACATTTTAATTTAAAGACACCCAAGAGAAATTAAGTCAATCAATATATCACAATATTGCTATTCATACATATCTATATAAAGTATGAGTAGCAATATTGTGATATACTTTAATATAACTCGGAAAATTTAACCTACAACATATCAAATAATATAAACTATTATATGGACACTCAATTCCATCAGTATGATCTTCACCAGGCTACATGAGAAAATTGCAATAGACAACTATTAAGATAAAATAAATACTTTTAAATATTTTTTGTAGGATTATTAGAATTTTATTCAAGATTTCAGATGCAATACTTAATCAAAATTATAATCCATTAAAATATCCATACTTAGAACATTTTATTAATACTAATTTACAACTGTAATTTTGGTTTCTGTTTAAGAAGCTAACTCACCTATATTTTTCCCCTCAAAACTTTGTTGAATTAAACTAGAAGTTGGCCATATTATGCCATAAGATGCCATTCCACGAGCAAGTGGAGACTTTTTTTAAAGTCTGGACAAATTTACTGAATAGACCAGACATTTTACATTCATCTAGTATCCAGAAAAACTATTTAAATATATTATTCAAAAATTTAAATATTATGTTTAGTAAACATTACTAGCGCAACTTCACTTATATAACTAAATAAAGACTAGTCTAGTAATAAGACTCCTAACCTTCGTGACGTTTACACCTATTATAACCATATGGAAACATAGCTTTGGTGCAATGCCAAGGACTGTGAAACGGAAGCATTATGTATGCAAAATAGCTATTAGCTTGACGTCACAAAGTATACTCGTAATAATTAGAACATTGAATAGAACAAAAATCAGTAACCATTTGGCAAATATATTAAATTTGCATAAGTTCGAGATAACCTAAAAATATTAACAGGTGAACAAAGCATGAGCAGCGTTTTTTTGCAATAATTACTACCTGATTACGCTCTATGATGTTAGGTAATTCTTGGGTGGTCACACAGAACAATAAACCGATTGCCGACTATACCATTTTTCTTTACATTTACCTCATTAACAAACATATACAAAAACTGCTACTGTTTTAATATACTTTGACGATTACTAACCACAGAACGATAATATCAACACTAATAAATTTTATTAGTACTCTATGTTTTTTACATTCAAAATCTATACTTTCAATACATTTTGAATACTCTTCTAAAATAAAAAATCGGGTTTGGTAGAAACCGGAGCTACTCCCGAAGGTTTTATCTATATGTAAAAGTATATGATTCGATTGGACCTGTGTAGAAGGCTGCAAAATTGAAAATGACGATTTTCGTTGCTCATACAATGCTCACCATTTTGGTCAACCTGACGGAATCCAGTTATAATTTCTAGAATTTCTTTTTTACTTATTCAATAGTTATGATTATTTTCCGCTGCTGAAAGTGATTTTGGTCATTCACATTTCGCATATTGCATTTAAGTAAACTTTTATTTCTGATCTTTCTTCGTAATAAAACGGAAACATTTTTTCATTTCCATTTTTAATTAACGTAGGAAATTTGTTATTATTAACATCAAACCGTAGCGTAGTTACGTCTTACGTGAATGTAATGTATAGAATGTAAATAATAATTGTTAAGCATAATTATAAATATTTTTTTTAGAACAAAGTCAATGCGATTTACTAGTAGAAATCGTAACAGCGACAAAACGTTAAACTCCCTTCACAGGATTTTCTTTCATTTTTTCTCTCGAAATGCATTGTTTTTAACATTATTTATAGTTCACTGTTTTATGTCTAATTTTTAATAATTAACTATTTTTCTTTAAAAAAAACCGACAAAGTGTTAATTGGACTAGCGCACCAATGGTTCCGTACTACAACATTGTATAATTATGTTAAGTACTTAAAATAAATTCTTCACTTTTATTCATTTGCGGATTTTTAGCGCGAGCCCATTCACACTCGATCGATTTTTATTTATTGTTTTCCTTAAGTTTGCACTATAACCATATTTAGTTTGACGCTGATATTTGTTACTGCTACTAGAATAAAGCAAAACTAAAGGAAAATAAACTAATACCCACTAAGTATGCTCATCACATTTTTAGTGCGAGTGTTAATTTGTACTGGACATTGAAAAGAACCAAAACGAAGCAAAGTTATATTTCTGTAATCTATTGGTAGAAAAGTATTTTCTACTTATATATATTTTTTTTTAATTTCAGGTCCTTTAATTTCACAAACAAAGAAGAAACAATCAATTTTAGCCTATTTTCTTAAACAACTACCAAACTATTTATTTTAAAACTATAAAAAATATAAATCCAGGATCTTCACAATAAGCGGTTTCATTTAATGTGTCACATACTAATAAATGTGAATTTCAAAAGAAGCTTTAGTATATAAAACGCTATGACTTGAGCACAAAGTCACAAACTAACTAAACAAACAACAGTCATTTAATTTGAAAATGTGTAGTCTTATTGCGACGTACGCCTTTCGCGCCCTGTTTCCTTCGCACCCTGTTTTCCTCTCATTATTGTGAAATTATAACTGCTGACCGACCAGCCACCTGCAATCGAATGAAACAAAAGAAGCGTTTTCTGGAAGGAATTTTACAGTACTTTGACGTAGAGCTAGTGTTATGATGCATTCATGTCTTATTTACATAAATATAGGATTTCTAATAAAATAATAATAATGTAATCTTAGCTGCTTAGTTTTCTTGGTATATGAATTAAACTAACAAAAAATTCGGTTTTTTAATTCATTTTTATTTTGTTAATTTTTTTTCTGTTACAAGGTAATAATAAATAATTTCCTAAAATAGAAAGAAATATAGATAGCTAGAAAATCAGGCTATCAAAATGTATTTTTTTAACCATTGGGCATTATAAAAACACTTCTTCAATGTCAAACACAGTGAAGAATTTCTTAGAAAAATATTTGTGTTTGTAAAAAAATCTGACTTTGATCCCTTTTTCCTTTTAGGTGCGGAACCTTAAAAATCATGATTGGCTGCATCCCCAAAACAAGTGTAAGTTTTACGTGGATACGTCTATGTATAAGAAAATACTCAGGTAATTGGAACATCAAAACCAACTAACTTGAGTTTATTAAGCACAGGTCGATGATACAAAAAGTATGAAATATAATGAAATAGGTTGACATTTACTTTACGTGATCGATATTGCTACTGTCACGATCGAACCCGGCACTTTTTTGTCTAAAGCCAATGCTATCAAATACTGAGCTACCACCGTTCAAGGCATTAAAATTTTAGCGTTCCTAGTAATATAAAATACTTTAAATGTTTGTAAAAAGAAAACGATCGTCATAGATACCTTCTAATAAAAAAAATAATTTTATCGATTGGATGACATGACATCTGTATTAGCGGGTTGGCAAAATGCCAATTTATAAATGTCAATTTAATCACTTGTATACAAATTAAACGAATAAAATTGTTACTTGGTACAACGTAAGCAATAATTTTATCTCTGAACTAAATATAACATTAATGGAATAATAATGTTTCTCTTTTTATTTCGCTATCGCAAATTTATACCATATGTATCCCATACCGACGTATATCAACAAATCAGGTTTATGAACATGGAAATAAAAAAATTGACTTGTATAATTCAATTCAAAGGTATACAAAACAACATATGGAATAAAAAAAAATAGTACCTACACAAATATTTTATACAATATCGAACATCGTCAAATAATATATATGTAAATAATGCACTCTGTAGATGCATCTAAACGAAACTAATAACCGCGTTCACATCAACTTGACTTCGTTCACTTATCTACAACAGATGGTATCAGTGCATATAAAACTTACATGCACTAACTCCATCGACGAAATGACCCCTATTAAAAACGATAACAGACGGATTTACGTCCATATTAAATGACACCCTTTGATTTTATTACTTAGCATTATTTACATCGAAAAAAATTTCGTTAGGTGCGACCGCTACAGCGTATATAGTTTCGTGTTTTGATTAATTTTATTTTAATTTATATTCTTTAGTTTTTATATTACATTTTTCTTAAAAAAGAAAATTGAACAAACAATAAATTAGACCGGAAAATCACGAATTGAAAGAACTAAACAAACCATTTATAAACCAGTTTTGAGCTTTGAGCGTGCCCAATTAAAGGATAAGAGTCAGCCTTTTTTAAAATCAATTAAATTATTTTATACTTATCTTCTTTCGTTTTATATATCTTATGGATTCTCTTTCACTTTACTGATCTGTGCATAAGATATAAAACAAGAACTACATATATAACTCTGAAAATCAGAAAACTTAAATGGAGATGAGCGGGACACATGATAAGGAGTCATGACAAAAGGAATAAGAAAGTGAAGATGGTAGCCAAGGGAAGGAAAAAGGAAAAGAGGCAGACCACAGAAAAGGATGGATGAGACAGCAGGTGCGAGGTCAGAGTGGCTCAAGATAGATCAGAGTTGAAAGGTTGTGAGGCCTTTGCCGATTGGCAAACAGATCTTCCGAAAATCACCAAAAATTTTTATATTTCGTTTTTACATTTAGTTTGTATATTTATACTTTCCATTCTTTGTTATTAGGTTAAGATGATCTGAATAAAGGCTATTATTATTATTATTACTATTTATTGAAAAGGACATAATATTAAAATATAATTTTTCATTTTAAGACAAGCGTAAGGGATTGCTTTAAAAGGAAGGTTTTTTGTTCTCCTAAAAATATGCAAAGGTCTAAATAATAACTTTCTAAAAACACAGTACATCTGATCTGACAATAATAAACTGTCAAACTAATGTCAATAAGGATCAATGTCAATCATAGAAAATTAAAACATCGTTCGTGTATCAAAACTTTGATATACAACAGTAATTAATCTTGGCTTTAACGTCTATAAATGGATATATAATAACGGGTTTGAAAAGAAAGGACTTTTCGATTTTCTAATTTACGTCTTATTCTGGAATTTCTGTGATACTGGTGAAGAAATGTCTTTCAAATGGTAAGCTGTTAAAACTTACAAATTTAAAATATATTTAGTTTCGAATTTAACAATTTGTTACATATTTGGTGTTTTGTAAAATACGGCATTTTAAAATGACAAGGATCTCGGCAATGCAAATGAGGCCAGATATATTTTGCGCCCGATTTCGCCTAACAGTGAGCTCCATTCAATATAATCTTTTATTTTTACACGAACTTTTTAGTCGCATGTATGCGATAATTAAACAAAACAAAACAAAAAACGAACAATCGTCTTTTCAGTGACTATTCTAAACAATGTGATTTTTTTTTAACAATTCATAAAGGACTGATAATCTGATTAATATAGTATTTAACCCTAACCTTCCGTACCAGGTGATTAAAACTGTCCTATACTATGGGTGTGATATACCCAATTAAGATATAGTAAAACTATGTTTCAATTTTTTAAGTGTTTTGTTTATGGAATATATTTGTCGATTGTAACAATGTTAATTAAGAAAACGGGAGTAATTTAATATTTTATTAGTTTTAAAAAAAACAACGCAAACTTTTTAAATTTTAGATACACCTTTTTTCTTATACACTAATTGAAAATGCACATGTTTATTATTACAATTTTAAATTTAGGAATTAGTTATGAATTAAGAATGCACTAAACTAGGAATAAACGTAATAATCATTAATTTCAATTGAGATCATTGGTTTCAAAATTACCGCAATCTTGACAAAAAAATCAGCATGCTCCATACATATTGGCGTAACATTTTTTTAACGTAGTATTTGGTTTTCTGTCCTTTTTAGGACATTTGAACACCTCTGCATCGTTTCTGCCTTTTGCAGGAGGCTCTGATACATTTTCAGTTAGATCCCCAAAATATTTTAGATATTCTAGCAGGTCTTTGGAAGTTTTTGATTTTGTCTTCTTGTATTCAAGTGCTCTTTTACCAAAGAAATGCCCCAACTCACAAATGAACTTTCCTCTCAAATTTGTTTTATTTTCTCTATTCCATTGTTGATCATGTGCATAATCATACCATTTATTCCGGCATGATTGAGTAAAGCAAAGAATATCACAGTGGCCAACGCTTAGATTCCGGATACATCATAAGTTCTGCTCAACTTGTCAACCACATCAACACCGCTTTTGGTGTTATAAAACGATAGCAGGTTTTGTTTATTTTCAGTTGCAGGATCAATTTCTTTATCATGGTGTAGTGAAGACATCAGATATATCATTTTACGGCCGGAACGCTGTAGTAATACCTTTTGAAACCACGATGAATTTGCCACCACTATTCTTGAAAACTGGCGGAATACAAGTCTTATTAGCGAAAAGCGAAACAACTGCTTATGGGTTTAGTAAATTCTCTGAATAGTTTCATAACTGGTAAAACATCCATTGTCACATACGTCGACAGTGAGCCATATGTACAACCAGTCGATCCACGATCGTAAGGTTTTTAACTTACAGCAAAGGGCTATTTTCAGGCTGTTTTCCGCAATATATTTCCATGTTCGGAGTATAAAATGTCTTGCTGTCCACCAAAGAATAAATTTTTATACCATATTTAGCTGGTTTTGAAGGTATATACTGACGGAAAGAACATCTTCCCAAAGCCACCCTTCTTCATCATTGTAAGATCTTCATGCGAATATAAACATCTTGACATTGTTTTATAAAAGTTCAAAAATATTTCTTATTGGAGCTAATCATCAGCCTTCGGGCTGTACTATCAAACCTTAGGTTGTTCAGTAAAGCAAATCTATTTTACTCATTGTGTCTCAAAATGTCCATGCCAGCAACCCGCCATAAATCTATTGTTCGACCAACGTGGAACCTGATAAAGGACCCAAGTGCTTTCATCTCCTCCTTTGTTCCTCAAATTTCTGATCACTAATGGTTTGCATGCGTTTTTTTTTCAGTACAATTCACAATCTCCTCAATCATTTCATCAGTAATAAACAACTCAAAACATTGAAGAGGGTGACGTCTTTCTCTAGCGACCGTTTCACACCGGGTAAATGAGTGATAATATTTTCAGCTCCACGAACATTGCTTCTGTATGGATCTTTCTGCCATTTAGTAACTCCATCTTACCATATGAAGCTCTATTTTGCGCAGGTCCGAAAGCGGTATATCGTCAGCACTATCCGACTCCGAAGAACTCAGCTTCAAAGCTACGTATCACTTTGGATGCTCAAATGATCGAGTCATTTCAGATTCTTCCTCAAGTTCTCACTGACTCAAACTCAATTGTTTCATCTAAAAGTGCTCCTGTATATCGATGACATTCAAGGAGACAATGATAATTCTCTATGAAAATAATTCTATAGGACACTTAAACAAGTAATAAAGACAAGACAGAAAATCTTCAATTATGCAACATACCTTTATAACGACGCGCTTGAGGTGGGGAAAAATTACGCGCACTATAAACGCGCGTAATTAGCTTCGTGGCAGTCACCGAACTAACGTAATGGCGCCAATCGGAGCGGAAACGTCGCACCTCCAGCTACTCAGAACATGAACTCCCGCGCTTTTATAGTTTTAAAATAATTGTGAATTTTCGAAGACTGGGGTGTGTCATACCCCACGTAGTACACGGAAGGTTAATATCACGTTAGAGGTCTGAGCAAACCCCATGCTGTTTTTTAATCTTATTTTTTTAATTGCAAAGTTATAATCAAGCTCTTTTGGCTAATCTCATTGCGCTTCCGAGGCTCTCGACAGGTGGAGGTACGCCACACTTCCACTAAGGTAAATATGTATTTTAATTGTGTGGGCATACCTGTGATTTTATGTTGTGAATTTTTACTCTATTCATATTTTTATTTCTTTTTCAGAATTTGTGTTGTATAATTGCTAAAATAAATCACCATTTAACAGAAAATGCCATTGAAAAATAATCCTTACTTAACTAAAAGAACAATAATGTACAAGTTGATCAGCAAAGAGCAGCTTTTGCCTAATTCAGCTGGTTCTAGTGTTCCATAAATAAAGC
Organism: Eumeta japonica; assembly: GCA_005406025.1. Classification (NCBI taxonomy): domain Eukaryota; kingdom Metazoa; phylum Arthropoda; class Insecta; order Lepidoptera; family Psychidae; genus Eumeta; species Eumeta japonica. Next base: position 5,635 of record BGZK01001526.1, on the reverse strand, counting down.
GAATATGCCATGTTTATCTTAAATTCAAGGATAAAAAGAGTAGTATTGTTTGTAAATCTTGCAAAAATACAATTTGTAATGCTCATTCAGTAACAATATGGAAAATGTACTTATTGTTTTAATATTTTTAATACGGATAGCTTGTGAATATTTTTGTGAAAAACATTCACAAGCTTATGCATAAAAAAACTAAAATAGAATAACAAAAAAAAGTTTTGAGAAATATCAAAGAGACTTAGGGATTTTAAATGCTAGCCATTCGCCATGCTTCTTAGCTTGACATCAAAGTAGCGTAAGGTGGGACACAGTCTTTCAAAAAAAACTGACAATGTAGTGACAAAAATATTTGTTCAATCAACTTCTAACTGGCATGGATATAAACTATAACAGTCTTTCTTCATTTAAAATTATTTAAAAATGACAATTATTAGCAACTATTAAACTTAAATTGCACATTAATCAGATCAGTCATTATAACATTGAATCTCATGTCTGGTGTACTTTATTCCAGGACAAAGGGCGCCATGTTACAACATCAAAATAATATTAAATAATAACAATAATAAAAAGTGTCTAACAAATATTAAATTTCTTTATAGTATTCTTTGGGAACGTATAAAAATCGGCTTGACGTTTGTTTTTTACAAGAGGAAGCACAATCTTCATATCCTCTAAAGATAGTATCGCTAAATCTGGTTCAAGAGGGAAGTAGAAATTATTGTCAACTTTTCCACTTTGACATAAATAATTGATGTAATATTCATTATTTTCAATATTTGTCAGTAATTTTCCAACATAATGCTTGACTAGTTGTTTCCCAACAAATTATACTACAACAAAATCGTCCTTCAGTGTCGCAAGATACTTTAATGGAATTTCGTCCTTAATTGAGTTGTCAGATGAAGATATCGGGATATTTTCTAAATCACTCTCGGAGTCATCACCAAATAAAATTTTTTTGACACTTTCAGGTCTCTTGTAAGGAATTTGTTTATTTTGCTTCACATTTTTTTCTTACCTTTCCCTTTCTTTAATTTTTTGTTTTCTCTTTTCATGGCCTGTTCTTCAATTTCATTTTTAATCAGTGTGTCAGTTTGATTGCAGCTTTTCCCTCTCTTTCTACCATGGTAAGCGGCAATATTTTTTTTGGTTTTTACACTGTAGTTGTTCCAGTTTCATCCTAAGAGTGAAGTCTGCTACCGTCGCTGCATGACATTTTCCAAATTATTGAAAAATATATTTAAGTTGTGGCGATTTTATGATGTGCGCATGTCAAGCTAAAAGGTTCTGGTTTTCTTAACGTTAAATCTGTATGACGTTTTCTAGCCATATAGCCAGTCAATTCCTGCCATTTTTTTATCTTCCCAATTTTTCAGTATCTTCAAATTATAGTAAACTAGCTGTCCCGCCCGCTTTGGTGGGTAATTTTTATTATAAATAAAATGGCGAAAGATTTACGGAATTTGAAAATTGAGTAGCCTAGAACCATCTACAATCATCCCGCATCGAATGGTCCCAGTCCCATGTCTATACGTTTAGTAGTTTTTACTTGATTGGCGAACAAACACAACCTATTTTCATTATATATGTATAGATAGCCATTTCGTAAGCGAATTTTCTGCATTCAACTGTATCTAGACCATAGCACATCTTAGAACAGTTTATTAAATATTTCTGCAATGCATTTTTTTGATCAGCATTGAATACGGTTCTATTAGCATAACTCGGGATAAATTGCATATTTTCGGTTTCTTGCTCTAGAATTTTTTTTTTAACATATCTTTGCAACATCGTGAAATTTACATTCTTTTCATTTGCTACTATTTGAAGACTTATGCTACTTTCTACCATGAGAATTGCTTCTTTCATATTTTTTTTATTATGAAAACCGTGATCTGTCTTCATCTTACAGTTTCGCATCATTTTCTCTTAAAACCTTCTTTGAAACCTACAAAATAAAAAAATATATTAATTGGAATTCATTGTTACAATGTAACACTGTGCCCCAGGTGAGACAAATCAAAAAAAAAGAAAATTAATCTTTTGAAGTTATATTTACAAAAATGTACTCAACATTAATTTTAAGCTAAATTTACCGGATATACGGGAAAATCACAATCTCTTACCTATCTGTAATACCCCAGGAAAAAAGTCAAAAACTGATGTGATTTTTTTCTGCATTTGATTATATAAATTCATTTTTTGTTTGTTATCTCTAAAAAGCAGATTGAATAAAAACAATGACAGCTGTTTGAAGATGGCCACGTATGAGCTTGTCAAAATGCTATTACCTAATTAAAAACTGAAGGACAGAAAAGGGAATACTTGCATTGTAACTGTGTAATTTCATGTAACACTGTGCACCATCTTACTCTGAACTAAAGTAACGTCAAAGTAAAGACAACAAATAACTGACCTATAGGCAAATTGTCAAAGTTTTATGCAATTGATTTTGTATTTTACGATTATCATGAAACAAGCCGAAAAACTAACTTATAAGTATTATATTGTGCCTATGTTTAAAAATACAATAAATAATGTACCTGATAAAATTTTTTTTCTTGTACCACATTTTTTTCCTTTTTTTTTATTATTATTTTCCTTATGATAAATGTATAACATTATAGAGTATTAATAGAGGTATAATGCTAATTGTGAAAAAAGTTTACAAAGGAAATATATTTAACCTTTATCTGGTTCAGACATTATGCAAATTAATGTAGTTTGCGTAATGCTTAGTATTTATATGAGTAAGTAGTTTTGGACCTAATAAGTTATAATCAAGTGAGAAACAATTGCTAAAATATGATTATAAATAATTATGTTTAAAAGTAATTGCTTTCTGCTTATAAAGCATTTTCATATTTTTAATTAAATATGTACGATCCAAAAGTGCATGCATTATTATAATCATTTAATTTTTGATAAGATACAATAAAATAAATTGAAAAATGCCATGTGGAATATATTATTGCAACTATTATAACTCAATATCTTTGAAGCAGATGAGTAATGCAGAATAAATTTATCTTACTACTAGTGGTTGCTACCAGAAATTGTAATATCCCATTTGTGGTATGAGTTTCATTTTTAAAATAATATTTTTTTGTTATAATTTAACAACACCCAATTAGGCAGCCATTTTCCATGGGAAACTACTTGCTGTAATTCTGAAGCTATTAAAAACAAGAAAGGCTTAATTGTTGGATTTTTCATGAGTGATTGTGTCTCCAAGTTGATTGGCGGAAAGTTTTCAAAATATTTTGATGTTTTTTTTTGTTTCTATTATATTAAATCAATTTAAACCTGACAGAATTAATGATCATTAAATTATTTGTACAATGGTATGCAAATTTTCACATTTTTATGGACTAGAAATCAAAACAAATTTCAATTGTAAAGCACTCAAATGGAATCTCAATAACTAGAATGTCAAGGGAAATGCAAAAAAATTTGAGTTAATGAGTTTTCGACTTAACAAGAACTTCGAGATACATATGACTGTGTCGATAAAGGAACAAACATAACGTTCACAGCTGTGGTATTTAGAAAGTTTCATGAATGAATTCATCATTAATAAATGTACAAGACAAAAACAATAGATTTAGCCCCGAACACGAACATTCATTTGGAATTTATTGCTATTATTTCAGGGAATTCCAAGTAAGACGTCATTATATTTTACCAACTACCATTACGAGTCTCCTTTTGAAATTCGAGTTATAGAGTATAAATATGTATTATCAATACTTCAGGGAAATAACATTTTGTTTGAGTTACAAAGTCTAAATAATTCGAGATACCACGTATTTAGCGGTTCATCAAAAGGGAATGGCAATTTTTTTCGACTTGCTGAAGATTTCGACTTAACGAGGTTCGAGTTATTGAGATTCCACTGTGTTATATATTTCATCACAAAATCCATTTTAGTGAGTCAACCAATGCATTTAGTATTCTACACAGCCTCATTCTCATTCACGACAATAATTCTTACTATCTCTTTCTGCCTCAACAATGTAAAAGTAACACAGGTGAATGAGCTCTTGTAATGACGTTTTATTAATGTTATTACATCGAAAAACTAGGAATGCTATAAAGCAGGTCGCAATTGGTCATTTCACTCAAAAGATATCACCAAATCACCAAAAAAATAATTTTTCAAATAAGTGCCTTTCATCATAACTTTCAAATTTCTTGTGGTGTAGTATACTTTAAGAGACATTATTTTTTGTACTAAAAAACTATTTTGGATGCCATAATTCAGTCAATAGCCCGGTAAATATTATTGTCCAAAAACATTTTTGCGTTCAGGTCATAAACTTGTGAGTAGATAGGGTAGAGAGCGCGCGCAGGCTAGGGTCCGGTTGGCAAACGTCACCTCGACTGTAAAACCAGTCTGATGCTGATATGTACCTGCATCTCTGAAATCAGCGCGGTGTTAGGCTTCGACGTCCACCGGTCATATCGCGCCAAAAGGACCTCATAAAAAGTTATATAAATGAAAATTTTGTGCATTTAATTTAACAATGTTTTCTGTCTCTTTGAGAAATGAAATAGGTTTGATGTCGCCAATGTTTCACGTTTAGTATAGCGCCGCAACTGTCTAAAATTATAAGCAGTAATGTATCATCATTCATTTTAGGAAGTGCTTGGTGAAAGAAGAAAATACAAGATCTGTCTTTGTCAAAACTCCCAGTTTTGAAGTCTTACATCATCCATTGAAATCAAATACAATTGAAATGGTATTAAATAACTCATAGTTTTTATAGGAGTATATATATTTTTATTATTTTATAAATTATAATCCTTAATAAGGACAATATCATAAATATTAAGATACATTTATATATTTGGTTTACATTTAATTTTTCTGTACTATTTGTAGACTTAAATATAGATGGAGAATACTTTTTGTCCTAGAAAATAGGATATGGTCTTTGTAAGAATCAATCTTAAAATGGTGCTATATATGGTATCTGAATATTTAGATCTGATATTGGGATAGGTGCCTTTAAAAATTCACATATTTATAATCTAATATAAACAAAATCAATAAAGTGCAATATTGAGACGACAATATCAAAATATTAATATTATAGTTATTAGATTATTAATTTTAAGAACTTTAATAATGAACTCCTTTACCCCTTATATGTATTAAGAGATCTTTCTTATTTATGATCCTAATCTTAGTCTGGTACACAATTAAAATTCTAGTTCCATTATCTATTCCCATCTCAATGTCATTCCCAATTCCTATTCTACATCCTCCCACACTCTGATTTCAGTTTTTCGATTCGCATCTTTATCCAACTTTCATTCCAATCCTGATGCCGCTCAGAATTCCAATACCTGTCTCATTTTCGAGAGCACTGTTGCTTCTGACGCAAATCCCGCTCTTAATTCTGATCAGTCTCACTGTCTATTTCAATCTTCATATTTTGATTTGATCTGCGTGTAATACTAATTAAGATAAATATGAATCTCACTGGAATTATGCAATTTGACAAATCAATACGCATTTTAACAGTTATTTCAATATTGAACCAATTTACGAACTAAATTTTACTTAGTTCATCTTATCAATCACAAAGTTGCTCATAATTCTTATTCAACAAGATCATGCATTTTTTGA